>VXBU01003113.1:1287-31902 GCA_013400315.1 Bombycilla garrulus | reverse complement strand
CTGTGTAGCATAGCTGGACCCAAATGGCAGCTTAGACCATGCCCTGGATGAGGTCAGGCCACAGCAAAAATGCATCAGTGTGTGCATGTGTGTAGGGATATCCCTAGTTCGGTGCCCTAGGGCCCCTAAAAGTCTTTACTTGGTCACATCAAAAGGCCTTTCCTAGTTATAGGAGAATTTGTCTGTGCTTTAAGAAGAGCTGTGGAAGACCAGGATAGTCATGTTGCCGTGCAAAGGATTTAATCTGCAGTGTCTGTGTGCAAAAGGCAAGTTCCAGCTAAGTTGAAACTGAAGCTTGTCAGAATTTACGTTAACTCTGCAGCGGCATGGCAGGTGAGGTGATCAAAATGGTCCCATCAGGGTTTTCAATGCTGCTTTTCTGATGCTCTTGACAGGTCAGGACTGCCTCTTTCCTGTGCTGAGCTTCATTGCTGCTGCACTCCACAGCAGTGAAGAGGAGGGTGAGCCTCATGAAAAACAAAATTCACACTTTATAACTTCTAAAAGTTTAATAAGGGATAAAAAAGGGACAAATATCCAGTGCTGGGGTGGTTTTGGGTGACCAGCCAAAGAACACACCATCAACTTTAAACATGTTCTCTATATACTTTTACGGTTGCTGGAAGTACATGCATATTCATGAGTTTATACATTATTCAAACATTCCTTTGAGTTTTTGATATTCCAGGAACTGTCTTGTTTGGTTTTAACCTCTGACTTGTCTGCAGGATGTTCTTTGGATTAGGTCAATATATTTTATTTCTTCCTTTAGTTGCATCCTGTTGTTTCACACTCCCTGACAGCGGGGAGTCAATAAATCCTTGCCGGATGCTTGTGCTCTGCTTTCTGTCACTGTTGCCATATCTTCTATCACTGTTACCTTATCCTTACCTTCCCTTACCTTGGAGAGGCCAGTCCGCAGATGTAAGAAGCAAAATAATTGCTTTACATCATTCTCTGAGTTAGTTACATAGATGTGTTTTAGTCTCTATTTTAACATTTTGCTAAATCCTATGATGTATTCATCACACTACTACTCATATAAACTATACAATGTGTACATAAACTGACAGATTATACATACAAAACCAGTTAAAAGTACGTGTAAATTGTACCATTTCAAAATACTTGTGATGTAAAAAGCCAGTCTATGAATGCAAAAGCCAATATTATTTTGTCATCTATAACAGTCTGATATTGCTTTTCCAGCAGGTGCTGTTTCAAAGCTCCTTCTCCTCTATCTGCATTATGGGGAGGGAACTTCAGGAAACCCAAGGGCAGAGCTGTCAGCTGTAAAACTGTGACTGCAAGTGGTTTTTCGGGAATAGTTTGCCAGTTATGTCTTCTCTGCATTCTCACTTGGTTGCTGTGAGAACCACTTGGTTATTGCAGAACTAGCTGTTGGTGTTAATGTTTACTGCTCCATAGCCTGTCATTGCCACCAGGCAAGGATCCCTGGCTTGCCCAGCACTGCTCTGGCCTGCACAGGAGTGCTCAGACACGTTATTTGAAAAGCTCAATGCCTTTGGTGTTAGGTATCAGTGAGTAATGCCATTTTTTGATAGCAGAAACAGGTGGTCATTAGCGCTGTGGGACAGTTTATTCTCCATCCTTCCCCCAAACTACTTAAAAATGGCTCAGGCTCTAAGTCCTTTCCCTGTGCTCCAGGGTGCAGCCTTATTGCTTGTGCAGGGTGAGAATTATGCCGTGATTGGGGAATTTTGTGTCTGATCACCCTAGGCATCACTGTTGGCTGGCTGACATTCCCAGGCTTCACACACATTCCAGATCAGTGCTGGACATGGGAAAGAACATTCTGTGCCACTTAGGACATTCCTGGGAATTCAGTGACTGTGCATGCGGTGCACGGTGTGCTTTGGGAGCAGGTGATGGCATTTGCATTTGTGGATTCAGTCTGTAAATAATAAATACTGAGAGTCCAAGCTCTCCATGTGCATTTAATTATCATTTGAGTATCTGGGCTTTTGGCCAGGCAAAATTCAATTTGCAATCACAAATCAGGAACTAATGCATCTAAACTGTATTATATGCCTTGCAGCGCCTTGTACTTAGAATTCAGTGGGGAAATCCAGCAGCAGCCTCGAGATCCCGGCCTCACCTCTATGGCCTGGCCTGCAGGCTCCAAAGTCCCAGCCTGCCCCTAGCAAATATGAGGTTCTGGGAGAGGTGCTGGCAGTATGAGAGTGTCCTGCTCACGATGCAGGAGCCTCCTGTACCTGTCTCACATCACCCTGCTGTCATCATTCCATCAGAGGAATACACCAGCAAGGACTCCCAGTACATCAGCAACTGGGAAAGGTTTGGGCTGATGATACGCCTGTGCAGAAGTTGCCCCATATTTCATAGTGTATAAATGTTATTAATTAAATGAAACCCACAAAGGATGCATGGATTTTTGTGTCCCTAATCTAAGCTTTAGTTAGCTGCTGACTGGTGTGAGGTGAGCATTCACAGATTTGTGAAAGCAAGACACGACCTGCAATAGCTAGGTCCTGACTGGGGGTCCTGGACCTCTGTGACTGTTTCCCTCCTGGGACATAACACTTGTGCAATTGTTTCCCCCATATTCTGGCTGATCCTTTTACCTGCTCCAGAGCCCCCCATGGCCAGCTGTGACCCAGCTGTGCCTATGGAAGCAGCTGGCAACTGCAGCTGGGCCTCAGATGGCCTTTTTCTGGGGAGCATTGCCCTTCAAACAGTTGCTGGCTGGCCTAGAGGAGGGCTGGGCAGGGTGTGAATGCCAGACCTGCCCCTGCACTCCCAGACCCTGTCTCCCAGCCAGCCCCGTGCCTGCCCACCACGTCCTCTCTCCAGGACTTCCTGGCTGTGGCTTCACATTAGCTGTCTCCATGTGCACTGAAAGGAAACGTCCAATGTTGTTGTGAGGGTTCATCCCCATCCACTTTGGCATGTCTGTGTGCTGGCTGCTGTATCCTCCATTTCTGTCCCATGGAAGTGAGAATTAACACACCGACTCCCTGTGATAATAATAATGGAGGGCAAAGGTACAGCAAACTACAGACATCTTCTATAAAGCTGCTACAGGAAAGTCCCCTATTGTCCTCAGCCAAGGAACAGGCTCAGACCTGTCACCAGCCTGTGGATATCAGCACTTTATCCACACTTCATGAACTTTGTGAGATGTTGAAAGTCAATCTGCTAGTCATTAATATGCACTAATCATTAATATCTCCCAATCCTCCTTTTGTGTTTGTTTATTTATTTTGTGATGGCATCATTTTACCATCTGCTGCATAAGTGGATTTGGGGAATTCAGTGCTGCCCAAGAACAGATATTTATACTTTCTATTATCACAGGATATTGTGAACTCAAGAGTTTTGCTATGTAATTATGTGCATTGTGAAAAGTAATTTATTCTGTTGCATTTAGACCAGATGCCCAATTTCTTCTTCTGGTGCTTCCTTGCTTCTATTGTAAGAAACAAGTAATAACAGTTTGCTGTCTATCTGCACTGCACCATCTGCAACACAGCAGACCCTGGTCATCTTTCACAGCTGATCATTTTTTTTTTTACCCTTTTAATATGGGACAACTAGAGAGCATATGGTGTTTGAGATGTGGGTTTCCTGTATGTCTATATATTCATAACAGCCCTTTCCCAGATCATTTGCACCACACGAAGCCACCAAAGCCAAGAGCCTGGTAAAGCTGAAAAGTGATCTTACAGGTCTATCAACAGCAAAATTATTCAGCCCTGTCATGGTCAGGGAACACACAACTGATGAAAGCTGATGAGCAGCTCTATCAAAGCCCACCCCTGGGAAAGAAGTTTCTTTGTTATTGCTCAGATAAAAGCACAAAGTGCTGAATATGAGGCAGGAAAGCTTAACCCTCTTCATCAAGAGAATGGGAACACTGGACAAACACTGCACCCCAAGGCAGGTGCTGCTCTGCAGTGACCAGCTGCCATATAAAAAGAGTCTGTAATGGACATAGAGCCTGCCAGAAACCTGCTCTGGCTCTGATGCCTGCTCTTCTGCTTGTTAGTAGTGGTATCTCTTCTGGGTTCCGTGTCCAGTCAGGGGCTTGGGCTATAGGGAGGGAGAAAACTCACCTGGGACTGGCTGGAAAATTCACTGGGATGACCCTGGCTGGATACCAGGTGCCCATCAAAGCTGCCCCATTGCTCTCCTCAGCTGGGCAGGGAAGAGCAGGTATAATGAAACACTCATGAATTGGGATAAGGACAGGGAGAGCTCACTCACCAGTTACTGTCATGGGCAAAACAGACTCAATTTTGGGAAATTAGTTTAATTTATTACCAATCAAGTCAAAGTAGGGTAATGAGAAATAAAACCAGACAGTAAAACCATCTTCTCACCACCCCTCCTTTCTTCCCCAGCTTAGCTTCACTTCCCGGTTTTCTCCCTCCTCCCCCTCAGCAGTGCAGTGGGACAGGGAATGGGATAAATTAATCACAGCATGTGATGTCACAGCCACTGCGTCCTTCTCAGGGGGAGGGTCCTCACACTTTTTCTCTGCTCTCACGTGGGCTCCTCCATGGGCTGCAGGTGGATCTCTGCTCCTGTGTGGATATTTGTGGGCTGTAGGTGGGTCCCTGCTACTCCTGGACCCCACAGGCTGCAAAAGAATCCCTACTCCAGGACTTGGAGCACCTCCTTCCTTCTGCATTGGCCTGGGGGACTGCTGGGCTATTGCTCTCATACCCTCACTCCCTTCTCTGTATGAGGCTGTGCTCAGTTTTTTCCCTTCTTAAATCCTAGAGGCACTGCCAGCATTGCTGATGGGCTCTGCCTTGGCCAGTGACAGGTCTGTCTTGGGGTCAGCTGGCTTTGGCTCACTGGACATAGGGGAAACTTCTATCAGCTTCTCACAGAAGCCATCCCTGTAACCCCCCTCTATCAAAGCCCTGCCATGCAAACCCAATACAATTCCCTTAAGAGGGAGTTTTGGGCAAAGCAGCTTATGGTGAAAGCCTAAATTAGTCTGAGTTGTTTAGCCTAGAAACTATGAAACTGAGGGGGATGTGCTGACAGCTTCTCTTTAGATGCCTGACAGCTGCCAAGCATATACACGGCTGCTGCAGAGACTGCAGTGGCCTGCTTCATGTCTGGGGTAGAACTTCAGTCCACGTTGGCTTGGCCTCCATGGAGAACAGGGCTGATCGTCCTCTCAGTGTGAGGCTGTGCAGTGTTGATTTAGTTTCCAGTCACTCCTCCACCTCAAAGGCTGTCTTGCTGCCATTCTCCTGACACCCTCTCCCTGGCATTGCTTCTGACAGGGCCAAAGTAATTTGCCAGCTGCGTCACTGGCACTGGGATCTGCTCCTTGTGTTTGCTTGTGCTGACAGTGGGACTGTTCCCAAATTTGGGAGCAGAGATGAAGATCCTGGAGAAAGAGGAGAGTATATGCTTGCCAGCCTGGCTGTGCCACGTCTCTGCTCGGTGCAGTGCTGAGCCCACCTGCACCGCTGTGCAGAGCTCCACAAGGCTGCATGGGAAAGAGGAGAAACCTGTGTGATACCTGTGTGTCTGTGGCATGGGACAGGGAGCTGGGACATGCCAGGGACATGGGACAGTGAGACAAGGCTCTGACTGGGCAGTGGTGTGATGGAGAGCCACACCTGTGCACCTGGCAGGGGCGTGGTGCCACGGAGCCTCCCTCTCCTCTCAGGGGTTCTTCTGCTGTGGGCCTTGCATCGAAGTGGCTGGTGATGAGAGGTGGCCAGGGACATGAGAGACCAGACTTTTTTGGGTGGCATGGATCCAGCCATCCCATCTGGAGGGAGCTGTGCAGATCAGCCTCAGACCTTTGAGCCAGGCTTGTGTGTCAGGGATGTGACCTGTGCCTACAGCAGCACCTGGAGCCAGTGCACGTAGGCTGGAAGTGCGCCTCTACTGTGCACAGCAGCAGTTCTGAGGCAGGGGCCCGGGCCAGGGTGGTTGGAGTCTGTCTTGAAAAATGGTATTTGATGTAGCATGGCAAGATGTTTTGATGATGAAAGAGTTTATCAGGAAGTAATTCTGTAGGCTTTCAGGATATCCCCGTTTTGAACACCAATGCAAACCATCTTTGAGGGGCTGCAAGGGCAATATATAGATGTTATTGGGGCCCTTTAATTTTATAATACTGAGTTTCATCTGCCATTTCATCTCCCAGCCACTCAGTATTCTAGGATGCTTTAGCACTTCTTTGTGGTTTCCTTTTAATTTTTACTGCTCCATGTAATCCTCAAACCTGACCTCAGCCCCTGCCCATTTACCTCCTATATCATGAGGGAAACATTTTGAACAATCCAGTGTTTACGTGCATCCCTGCAGGATTCCGCCAGTGGCCTCACTCCCCTGAAAATACCAAATGTCTCCTCCAAATGCTTTCTATAGCCCTCAACAAGACAACCATCCTGTTTAATGTGTGTTTAATTTTTTGGGAAATTCCAGTTGCAGCTGCAGCAAAATCTAATTGAAGATATTCAGCTCTGAGGTTCTTAGCATAGGAAGTACATGGAGCTGCTGGAGTGAGACCAGAGGAGGCCACAAAGATGCTCTGAGGGCTGGAGCCCCTCTGTTCTGGAGCCAGGCTGGGAGAGCTGGTGGTGTTCAGCCTGGAGAAGAGAAGGATCCAGGGAGAGCTCAGAGCCTCGCCAGTGCCTAAAAGAAGCCTACAAGAATGATGGGGATGGACTATTTAGTAGGGCCTGGTGCAATAGAACAAGGAGCAATGGTTTAAACTGAAGGAGAGTCAATTTAGATTAGATGTAAGGAAGAAGTTTTTCACAGTGAGTGTGGTCAGACACACATAGAAGTTGCCCACAGAGCTGGTGAGTGTCCCATCCTTGAAGCATTCAAGGTCAGGTTGGTTGGGGTTCTGAGCAACCTGATTGAGTAGAAAACAATCTTGCTCATGGCAGCGCCTTGGCCTAGTTTACAGATCCCTTCCAACCCAAAGCATTCCATCATTCTGTCTGTGGAAAAGTCTTCTTTTGAGGTTTACCTCTTTACCAAGTATTTAAATCAGATGAAGTCTGTCTCCCATTTCTTCCTTTGCATATGAGCCCTCCTCCTTCCTGTAAGCCTGTTTGAGGCACGGGCTGGTCTCTGGTTCCCATGAGGTGAAGGAGCTGTCCACAAAAACAGCACCACAGCAGCCACCCGTCCTGGCCTGGGGCAGCACCGACAGCCTGCGGCCCAGTGGCAGCAGGGCCAGCCAAGGGCAGATGAGGGACCAGCCCGCGCTGCATGGCACAGAGGGCCAAGAGCCTTCTTGGCCACGAGGAAGAACTGGAAAAAAGGCTGACAGCACTGTCTGTGATTTTCTTAACCTTTTGTTTGGCTCTGTCTCCCCAGGCAGCCACTGGGACCATGTGTCTGGTTAAGGTCATCCTATGGTTCAGTGCAGGCTGTGTTTGAATAACTACCTGGATTTGTTACCTTCTTCCAAAGAAAGACAGAGGCTTGCTTCTGAAATGCAACTGCACTTTTTGAAAACAAAAACCTCTGATTTAGAAGACCTTTGAGGGTAATTCAGACGGGTTTTTGGACCCGATACAGCAGCATAAAAGAGGACACTGTGCTAATTAATGTGTCGGCAGAACTGTCCAATATAATCACCGCTCTCTCCAATCTCACTCTCATCCCACTATATTTTAATGATAAGGCTGACCTACTTAATTTTGAAGACAGCTGGCTTTCAGAGTCAAGCAACACTTCAAGAAATAGTGTCATACTTAGTGCTGGTTTCATTACCAGCATCAGAGTCACACAGCATCCAGGGTGACATTAACCCTCCACCTGCCGTGAAGGTCACTGAGCATGCACCTAGGACCAGACTGCTCCAGAAGCTGGTCCCAGGCGATGGCTCTGCTCCCAAACACCTGCAGTGGCACAGGGAAACATTTGATTTATAGGTAATGTCACTCCAAGGAAAGTGAAGCAGCGGAAGAGCTTGCCTGGCACAGGTGTGATGTCCGTACCAACAGGGACATGATAAACTAATGGGATGTAGCCCAGCCTGATGCAGGGATAGAGCTAAGTGCACCACTGCAATGACTTCATTCTCACATGCCACACTCAGCACCAGACTGATCCATGCAGGCAGGAATGACAAACTGCAGTGGATGTCTCTGCGTGAAGAGCACCCCGTGTCACAGTTTCCTCTTAACAGAGCAGCTCAGTTTTTTTTTGACATTTTGGCATTATTAAAAGAGCTTAAACCTTGAAGCTACTGCATTGCATAACTTGCAGGGAGGAAGGATGGTAAGTGATCTCATGAAAATTACTGAATTATGAATGACTTTTAACAAATCTTGGAACAATGGGGAAGTCCTTGAGGATTAAGAAAAAAACAACACAAAACAACAATCCAAACCAAAATATATTCTCTCTCCCCCTCCAAAAAAAAAACCCCTCCAGGCCTCCAAAGCAAAACTCAAGTGTGCCAGTACTTAAAAAACAGACAAGCTGTGTGATGAGTTTAAGTACAGCTTGGTCTGAAATCTCTCAGACACACCAACAATTGACATTAAAAGGCATTATAAGTAAGACCTAGCCAACGTGGTTTCAGAGAAGAGTTTTCTGTAAATATTATTATTTAAGTAATTACAAATCCATTTTGGTAGAAATAGATGTTGGCATCATAAATTTCTCTAAGGCCTTATTCTTGGCCCCACATGTTATACAAGCATCAGTGGAAGACATTAAATGCTTGATACTAAGTAATTGTAAATAAGGATTTGTCCTAGAGAATCCCAGAGTCTGCAGCTATTTGACATCTCTATCAAGAATGTTAATGAAATTATATAACAGTTGCAAAAAAAATCTGCAGATTAAAACCAAGCTTTCTGGAAATGTTACTGACAAAATATAGTTATTAAGGTCTCTGATAGAGTAGTTCTGTGAAATACACCACAATATTTCAGAATGTTTTCATCACGGGCTGTCTGGCCTTAAACTCTGTTGAGTTTCTAGAAACAAAAGAAATGTCTCAGAGGCATTTGCAGAACAACTGAAAAATGTGCTTAAGATGGTAAAAGTGAATATCAACAGTGTAGTGAGGGAGTTGAGGACAAAAAGAGGTGGGTGAGAGCAGAGCAAGATTATCATTGTCTTTTACATAAACCAGACTGTTACAGAGTACTGTAGCTGGTTCCTGATTCATCTCTCTGGACTTAAAAAGTGAAAAATGTGCCAATCAATATATAACATGTCAGCAAAAAATATTGCACAACATAAAAAAAAAGAGAGGAAAACCTGTTTTGACCAAGACTAGCAAGCCTCTTTAGCTTGTACAGCAAATTACGTATGGAGTTAATTATCACTACAAATACGCAAGAAGGAATTTCTGATACCATAAACTTATTTCAGTTACCAGGACTCAGCAGTATGGGATACAGAGGCTGAAATCAAAACAAGTTCCAATGAGAAGACACAGCATTTTTTAGAACAATGAATCACTGCAAGAAGTATTGAGTGACTAGCTAGTCTCTTTTATCACTTCTGAGTCCTTCAGAACTGGATCTCTTTGTAAATATGTGCTTGCTCAAGTAGAACTGGTAACAGCAAGGACCAGTTTGCTGGGGCCTGTTGCCCACGCTATGTAATGTCTTTATCCAAACTGCTTGGTGCAATGGATTTGCTGGGGGAGAGGGATGTCATCCAGAGGGAATCCATGGATGGAGAGCAGCCTGGTGGACAAGGTCCTTAGGGATAAAAAATTGGACACACAACCTGCCCATGTGCACTGGCAGCCCAGAAACCAGCAGTGTCCGGGGCTGCAGCTCCGGCAGTGCGGACAGCAGGGAGGGAGGTGATTCTGCCTCCCTGCTAAATTACTTGCCCTCAGAGCAGTGGAGCACAGCTGCCTTAGCCCCACCACAGCAGGATGCAGGTGCTCTGGTGCAGATCTCTCTCCTCACAAGCTGGCAGCAGTGCCACCTCCTCATACCAGCTTGAGCCAATCCAGTAAGCAGCTGCAATGCTGACGGACACGCATGGATGGCTGGAGAATGCTTCTTTCCCATGTGCCACGTTATGTGGAGGAGTGTGTTACTGAAGTAACTACAAAACAGGACTCTAGACTGAAAACCACTATGGAAAGCCTTCTTAAATTCCTGGGTTTATTGTACGGAACGGGAACATACTGAACGTTTGCTCCAAGTACAGCGCTGCAGAGTTCTGAAGAGAAACCACAAAGACAACTGAATACACGAGAGCTTGCAGGACAACCCTGCAGGCAGGCTGGGCTGTGTTGTGTCAGAGGGATGGTGC
This sequence comes from Bombycilla garrulus, assembly GCA_013400315.1. Taxonomy (NCBI): domain Eukaryota; kingdom Metazoa; phylum Chordata; class Aves; order Passeriformes; family Bombycillidae; genus Bombycilla; species Bombycilla garrulus. The sequence continues at coordinate 21,633 of VXBU01003113.1, read as the reverse complement.
CAAGAACACCACACACCAAACAGATGAGAAACCGCATTCTCGCACTGGTGACGTTTTATTTTGTTGTCTTTTGATCTTACCCATGTCACTGCAGACCTTACACACCCTGCACAGCAACACGTCTGCTTTCAGCACAGCACTTGCAAAGGCAGTGCCACCCGGTTCCAGAGGCAGTGCCCGCCGGTTCCAAAGGCAGTGACACCCGGTTCCAGAGGCAGTTCTTGAGACCACCTTGGCCCTACAGCATTCGCCACTGTCAAGAACAATGTGATCATGCTGCTACCACAACCCATGTACAAACCTGCCTGTTCCCCAGACACTGCAATGTCTTCCCTGTGAACTTCAGCACCAGCAACTTTGTCAGACAGTGCAAATTTTGCAATTTTCTGGTACAGTGGGTGTCATTGTTGAGTTCAGAATGGCTGGTATGGTGGCAGTAATGACTCCAAGCATCAGAAGGCATGAAGCATTTTATTGAGAAAAAACTCATCCTTTTATAGACGGCTTCATGTGCTAAACTGTATTGGTTAGCAAGTGACACCCCTCAGCCCACTGATGCAAGAAGGACATCTTCAAAATATCTTGGGATAAACATCATGTATCTCACCCATAGCATGTTCACAAACAGCAAGTGCAGAGATTGTTTTAATTCTTTCTCTGCACTTTCTCACAACCTCCACAGGACAGAGCCTGTGAAAGTTGTGAGCTTCTCTCTATGACCAGGCTGTCAGCAGCCACAAGTGGGTCTTTGGATAACAGAGATTCTGGAGAACCCGTTATTTGAAAAATAATATTGCCTGTGCTGCTGCTTCCTGCTAGCTTCTATGACATCTGCTGCATTTAGACTCTAGAACAGGTTGCCCAGGGAGGCTGTGGATGCCTCAACCCTGGCAGTGCTCAAAGCCAGGTCAGGTAAGGCCTTGAGCAACCTGGTCTAGTGGGATGTGTCCCTGCTAGTGGCAGTGGGGGTGAGACTAAATGATCCTTAACCCTTAACATTCCATGATTTATAGAGCACAGGAAGGTATTATTCCCCGTGATCCAGAGACAATGCCAACACATGATTTAAAATAATGACTCCTCTTCCTTTTAACCTTTTCTATACAGGAAAGCCACTGCTAATACACCTCATTTACACAGAGAGGTGATACTGAAAAGAAACAAGTTATGTAAGACAATAAAGCTGGTATCTGCTGAGCAGGGAAAAAGGACACTGTAGGAGCACTGGCATGACGAAGAACCACATGCTGGCCAGGTAGCTTCATGGAACCTGGTCCCAGCACTAGCAGGCTGCTCACGTAGGTATGCACTGTCTAGCAGTGTGTTTCCCAGGTGAGCATGAAACAAGTTGGCTTCAGAGGGCACACAAAGGCCATCTCAGTATATCAGTTAGTATGGGCTCTGAAAGGCTGGTGAATCTCCAAAGGGCTTGAGAGCATTCAGTCCTCGCAGCACTGGAAGACTTTCTACACATCTTTAATGTCCAACATTACAGGAGACAGATACCAGGGGAGCAGTGGGTTCCTGACAAGGGTAATAATGACGTTCCATCCCTTCCAAGTAGACGTGCTGCTGTCTGGTGCTGAGCCTAAACACCGGTGTATGAAATAGAACCTTGTGCAACAACATACAGCAAACATTGAGAAGGTCTCTTTTGTGGCAGCCTTGCTGACAACAGACAGGAGAGTGACAGGGCAAGCTGGAGTCTTTGCATTCTGCACAGCACTGATTTCATGTTTAGTTTGTGTGAATTCTGTGCAAGAAAGGATTTCCCCCTTGAAGAGACCTAAACATTGTGCTAGTCAGTCCCTTATGAGAACTGTAAAAAAGAACCCTGATCTCACACATCAGAGGAAGATGACAAAACAGACACTTGCTGTACTGGAAACCACTAAACAAGCAACTAGTATGACCAAACTGAGACTGCCACCAGAGCAGGAATCACACTGGGTACACTGTTAGCGCCACTGTCCAAAGGAACTACACCAGCAGAAGCAGCCTCTGCACCACAGCTTTGGTTTGTATTCCTCACAACTGACCAGATGCACAAGTTTCAGTATCAAAGTCACCTGCAGAACTGAGTCACAGTCCCAAAGACATTTGGTTGCTTGTATTAGTGCTGTGGGTTATGAGCCTGACAGAAGTGGGGCTTGTGACTGAAAAGCTTTACAATTACTCCTTCTCATCTTCTAGGGATTTACTTCGGCCTCGCTTGCGGCTGGTTTTTGGAACTTCAGCTCTCTGTGCAACTTGGGGTGCCCCTTCCTCACTGCTCGCACTCTCATTGTCCACTCGTGGACGACCTCTCTTACTTCTCCTCGTTTTTTCAACTCCAGCAGCGGGGAGCTTCTTGGCAGCCAGGGTGCCAGCTCTCTTCTTTTTGCCCCTGGTCAAAGGACGCTTCTTCCGTTGCTTCCTCTGCTCTTCCCTTTGGCGAATTTTCATTAGCTTCTCAAAGCTTTTGGTGGTCGTTGTATTCATATCAAACCAGTCCTGCAGGTTTAGAAGGCAACAGGTTGGTACTGATGGTGGTGGAATTACCAAATAAAGCCTATCAGGGCTTACAATACAACTGTCTTGTGAGACAAGGTTTCCCTGAAATGTAAGATCTGGAAAGGCAACTGCCTATCAATGCTCTGTTCTTGATGTGTCTCCTCAGGTGTCACTCTGTCTCAGAGGATTCAGATTTGATTTGACATTTGCCTAATTAAAGGCACAGGAAATGCTGCAGAGCAGAACACAGCAGCAGCAGCTTGGGACAAGGCATGTGACATGACACAAAACTTGCTCCCCAGACTGACATGAAAGACCAGCTAAGTTTGAGGAACTTGTTCCCAACAGCGAGCAAGGAAGAAGTAAAACAGCACACATCCACCATTTTCTTCTTAAGACACTTTCCCCACCCCCAACAGCCTGGGGTTTGAGGTTCCACTCTGCCTGCCTTACCTCAGCGTGCACAGAGTTGATGTGATACTTGACCCCACTCTCTGAAATGAACTCCTTCTCACACAGGAGACACTTGTATTTACCAGCCACAAAGTCTCCCTGGCATCAAAACAAACAAACAAACAGAATTCCATCAGGGGTTGCTGGACCAGGAGAATGATAAACCTATATATTTAATTTGAATCTTGCTCAGATAGAACCCAGCAATAAACTAGAAACTCTCATCCATACCAGACAGCTTTAGCTATAGGAGCACTGACATGAGCGAGCAGTTGTGTTCACAGAGCATGGGACTGCTCCCTGAGATGCCATAAGATCTCCAGCAGTGCACCTGGAAAAACTGCTCTTGTAGCTGTGAATCTACAGGTACAACTGTTGTGTCATTAAAAGGAATGCCATTAAAGTGCTTCCTCCTGGTCTCAAGTACTGTTTGCAATGGCAACCTCCTTAGCACGTAGGGGAGCACCCAAACTGGGGGGTTGGAATGAGATGATCTTTAAGATCCCCTCCAACCCAAACCATTCTATGAATCCATGAACTTGTGAGGATCTCAGATGAGCAGATGGCAGGACAAGAGTTTGCACAAAGGGTTATCAGAGGGACAGGGACAGTGGAGCTGTTAAGAGGAAGACTACCAACCAAGGTACATGTGCCAAGGTGAGACTTGAGTCCTGAGACACTGCCATACACAGATTCACAACCCTGAAACAATAAAAAAATCCAAACGTGAACAACATGCTAGCAAGAAATCACTTCTTCCTGGACAATAAAGCATTATTATGTCTGGGGGGAATCCCAAAAACGCAAGAGAGGTAGAGGAAGGCAGATACCAATCCTCCAAAGCCAGAAAACTTCTGGTAAAAAGACTATTAGAAGAGTTAAGTTTTCATTAAGCTTAGTATTTATATTTCCAGTTTCTAAGCATACTTGGACATAATTAAGAGACTCCTGTGATGGTTACACTCATGCTCTATCAATATCCTGACTAAAATGATAGATGATAAATGCTAAAATGATGATAAAGTGATAATAAATGCTTTCTGCCTGAAGTGCAACAGAGAAAAATTTCAAACAGAGCACACAGGTACAAGACACTTCTCCCTCCTGCACTGCTCATGTCTTTAGTAGCACAGAGCAGGAGTACAGCATCCAACATCCCTGGTCTCAGCTAAACGGCAGCTTTGGAGGCCTGTCCCATGGGGAGCTTCAGGCATCAGTCTTGGGGTACCACGTATTGTGCTCAGCCCTCAGCCCAGGTCCCGGAACAGGAAGCAGGAGCAAGACATGCTGCTGGGTTTCTGGTTGGTGACACAGGACAAGCTGCTCGCTGGAGACAGCTCCACATACAACACGGTGCTGCAATTCTGATACTTGAAAATGATGCTAGCCTGAAGACTGGGGAGAGAGCGCTTGGGGTGGGGTGGGCTAGGGGGAAGGCATCATCTACACACCAAATCCAGAGGGCAGCTGCCACTGACCCTTGGCTTTCTGACAGCATGAATCACATGCAGACGTCCAAGCCACCTCCACCTACAGGGCTGTTTGTCCTCACTGGATCTGACTGGTGATTGCTGTGAGGCATTGCAAGAAACTAAGCTTTCAGTGCCTAAAGGGGTCCAAGAGAGCCGGAGAGAGACTTTGAACAAGGACCTGGAATGACAGGACAAGGGGGCACAGCTTCCCACTACCAGAGGGCAGGACTAGATGGGATACTGGGAAGGAAATCTTCCCTGTCAGAGTGGTGAGGCCCAAGCAGAGGTTGCCCAGAGAAGCTGTGGCTACCCCATCCCTGGAAATGCTCAAGGCCAGGTTGAAAAGGGCTTAAAGCTGGTTTAGAGCAATGAAGAAAACTTAAGTGCTGTGCCAGACAAAGTCTCTTTACTCTTGTATTTCCATCTGTACTCCTTCCTTCCATGATTCGATTTAGATAGAAAGGCAGGGGCCTGTCATTTTTCCACTATTCAAACCTCCAAATGGACCAACTGCTCACCTGGATGAGAAAACTGTACCAGCCTGACACCAAGTTACTGGCTCTCAAGTGTTCACACACATTCCCAAAAAGATCATCCCCAGGGCATTTTGATGCAAAAGACAAAAGAAGCATCCCCAGACATCCCCAAGACTAAACGGGTCTTAATTACACTAAACAACCATACTGAGATGGAGCAGGATTTGTATCCCACAGAGAGACCAGCTGCAGTTTCAGGGTTGTGGGAAGCTGTTGGCTCATACAGACCTGAAATCTGTCCCCTCTGGGGCTTCAGAAACAAGACCACACACTTAAAGGATTACCTGATTTGGGCAGTGTACTCTTCGGTACATCTTTATCTCCGTTTTCCATTTGCACAGCACATCTTGGCTAAATGTGGGCAGTCCAGGACGAGTGTATTTCAGCTGAGACAAAGATGGAATCGAGAGCTGGACGTAATGCTGGCTATGCAGAATTTCCTCTTCTAGGCTGAGACAGAAGTGCTATCTCTTCTCCTACTCTAACAGGCAAACCCCCAATAATCAACATTTTCCTGCCTCACCAACTCTCTAGAAACATAACTGAATCTGGAAAACCCCCACAATATCAGAACCTGAAACTTCCTGTTGCCTTGACTACAACAATTCCTCTAAATGTATGTACCCTGCTGAAATCATAAAGCATTGTCTTCCCCTGGGTTTCTCTCACAGCCTAAAAAACGCTACTGGAAAGTCTGAACTCTGAAACACTGTGAAATAACTGAAATACATGCTGTGAAATACCACAGCATGTATGAGAGACTGGAAGGATTGCTGGGGCCTTACAGCATGGCAGGAGTGATCTTGAGCCTATCACCTATGAGCAACATCATGCCCATAACTGGCCATGTTCCTTGTGCCCACTGAGAATTCCAGCAATGGAAATTGCAGTCATTATAGCTTGCCTGAACAAAACACTCCCACCACAACAACTGCTTCTGTAAAAATACTGTAGTCTACAACAAGGGAGAGTAGAACCCAATCCCCCACGCAACATACTGCTTTCCATTTGCCATAAACATGGGGTAGGAGCCAGTACAAGACTCATCAGATGTGCAAGTATCACCTTGAATGCTATAAAACATTTTCAAGGCCTTGTACCTTCCGGTCATCTGGAATCAAGTCTTGCAGAACTTTTCTTTTGGGCCACTCTTTGGCCAGCTCTTCTCCTGCCAGCTCATGGAGATAGTAGATTGCCACCTTTGCAGATCTCCTCTGAACTCTGCCTGTGTTGTTTTGCTCCCGTTTCATTTCCTTCAGGTTCTCTGTTCTTCTCTCCTCATGGAGGAAAGTGACCTGCAATGAAGGCACAAAAAGGTGAGCCTCTTCCACTACTTCCTATTTCAGTTACACCAAATACTGGGAATAAATGTTTTGCCAAATCCCTCACAAACAGGCAGCAGCAGCTATGGTTCACTGTCACAGACATAGGACAGAAGTGCATCTCACTAGTCAGACAGACTCCCAAATCTGCTCACAGGGATCACAGCTGTGAGACTAAAGCAGAGAGCTTCATGCATTTGCTAGTCTTGAAAGGTATTTTATCATTCACTGTAAAACCCTCAAGGACAACAAGACTGCCTGTTCTGCTCAAATGGTGAGTCTTTCAAGAGCAAAGGAAAGCATCTCACAAGTTATGTTAGCATCACTCTTTCATGGAGCAAAAGTCAGGTCATCTACTGCTGCCATGGTGATTTACTATTAAAAACTTCACCCTGATCAGAGACAAGCAACAGCTGCCGCTAGAAGCATACTATCAAGGACAAAATAATCCAGGGGCAGGAAAAATGCAAAGATTTGTGATCTGTAATTACCCAACAAAGTAGCAGACAAAAGCCTAAGTGTTTCTCAAGTTTGAGTGGCTTAAGTCCCATCACAGTGCTCTGATGAGCACTGTAGGGTGCACTCACCGGCCCGTGCTTAGATCGGAGGTGGTAGACAAGTCCTGCCTTTGATCTGTAGGCTTTGCCACAGTGGTGGCACTTCATAGCCATTTTCTCCAGCTCGGAAGCAGCCTTCCCACATTTTTTAATGTGATATAGGTATCCCATTATGCTGGTGAAGCTGCCTGTGCAGCCCTGTCAACACAGAAGAAAGGAAGAAAATGGAAGAAAACCATTCTTCAAGGGATTACACAACCAGTATAAACAGGATCCATAGTTTGCTAACCAAAGCACTATCACTTATCCTGACAGAGCAGAGACAGGCAGGTAGAAAACTCTGAAGTTAGTCTATTCAGACAGACAAAGAACTGGCCTTGAAATGACTCTTAAAGGTCTGTTTTAACCCAAACCATTCTACAATTCTATGCTACTCTGTCTTAAAAACATAGCTGGGATCTTGAAACAAATTTTGCTTTGGCCAGCACCAAAGCATACTCAAGAGCACTCTCATGTTTTATGTTTATGCATCCACTGCTGTTTAATTCACACTTTGCACAATGCAGCTTACCTCCCTTGTACACTTTAGCTTTCCCATTCGCTTTAAAACCTTCCGAAGACGGTCTCGCTCAAGCTGCTCATCCAATTCTTCTCCCTCCTTCACAACTGGCTAAAGCACAGCAGAAAGATGAATGAAAAACACAGGATGCTCAGCATTTACAGTTCTTCTCACAGGGAATTCACAGCTCAACACGCTGGGACAGAAAAGCTTCTAAAATAATTAAATCTCTGCAACTTATGGTTTTACAGACATGTATTTACTATAATGATCACTTCTGATATCTCCGCTGGTTTTGGCTGGGGTGACAATTGGTATGGGGCTGTTTGGGTCTGTGCTGAGAGCTGGGCTGAGAGCATGGAGATGCTTTTGCTGTTGCTGAGCAGCCCTTGCACAGCGCTAAGGGCTTTTTTCGTACTGCTCTGCCAGCGAGTGGCCTGGGGGTGCACAAGCAGCTGGGAGGGGACACAACTGGGACAGCTGACCCCAACTGATCGTAAGGATATTCCACACCATGAGGTATCACGCTCAGCTTATAAAGCTGAGGGAAGAAGGAGGAAGGGGGTAGACATTCAAAGTGATGGTGGTTGTTGCCCCAAAGCACTATTATGCATGATGGAGCCCTGTGGCCCTGGAGATGCCTGGACCTTCCTGCCAAAGTGGTGAATGAATTCCTTGTTTTGCCTTGCTTGTGTGCTTAATCTGTTGAATTGTCTTTATCTCAACCCATGAGTTTTCTTACCCCATCCTGCGGGTGGGGGAGAGAGTGAAGGGCTGCATGGGGAATTATCTTTAAAAGGAAAAAACTGACAGAAAATGTTGCATCCTAAACATTTATTGGTCCTACTGTTTCCACTTAGCCTGACTAAAGTGAAGCAGACTGCTTGTAACAATTATTCATCTGTGCTAAACTACAGCTCAAGTTCCTTATTCTCTCTCTGATGGTTATTGTACATTATTTCCTACTTTATCTAATATTACACCTAGACTGAGTAAAAAGATAGAACTCAGTGACAGACCTAATCCTCAGGGCCAGAACATGATCCCTGACCTGCATTATTTACTAATACAGCTGTAGGTTCAGAAACTGCAGTACTGGGAATTGTGCAAAAAAATTCAGAGTGAATTATCTGAACTTTACACAAACTTCCAAATGACCTTTTCAGAAGATTTAGTTCTTCACAACTACAACAGGAGACATTGCCTTCTTTAAAGTAAGAGCAAAAAGGAAAAGCGGTAGTATTAGTACTAATCTAGTGTTAGATTACTAATTTTACAGTAAAGAGAGACGAGAACTAATTGCTGCTTCTGCTATTTTACCTCAAATCTAGTCCGCTCTGGATGCAGAAAAACATCCTTCTTTCTTGCAAAGGACTGAAAACTGAAGCCTAATATTTTTCCTTCTGACTGGGAATGCCTTTTATGTGTGACTTATTACCAGCCTAAACAGAAATGAATCCCTCTTTCTAAGATGTTGCATGTCTACCATCTCTGGTAACATTCTACTGTTTTTCAGATGTCAAGTCTCACTGGAAAAAAAATAGCTAGACTAGATTTGAATAACCACAACACTTGAAAAAAACACTCCATGTTCTGATTCTGTGTGCACCTGGAAAGGAACAAGCCCTGTTCTGCCTGTAGGAGTTTTAGATGCACAGCAGTTCTGTTACCTGATTGTTATGGTCTGCCATGACATGGTATTTCATCCCTGCTAAAGACTTTAGCTGCTTCCCACAGTGATGGCATGTGAACATTTCCTAGAAATAAACAAGGACATGGTGTATTTAACTGTAAATTAACAAAAGCAGTGGAAAACTCTTCAGGGGAAAGGAGCAGGAGAGCAGAACAATTTATTTGGGCCTGGTAACTGTCTTCTAAGGACAGATTTTATGGAATCTAAAATTTAGTGGAACAATGAAATAACTACACTTTTGTTCACTACCCCAAACCTCCAGCAAAAGGCTAGGCAAGAAGCACCAAGCACTATCCTTACAGATATATAAAGGACTCTTGCTTAGGGACAGGATGACGAGATGAAACTGATTTTAAATACAATACAAAACAGGCAGGCATTTCTATCAGTAAGCTGAAGACGAGTAAAGAAACGACTGCTCATCTCATGTGTTATTACCTTCCTGCAATTTACCATATGTTTCTTCAGTCCTTCTACAGTCTTTCTCACCACAGCGCGGCACGTTGGACAGGTAACTCGGCCTTTGTCCTGAATCTCTAAAGACCATTGCTCCTCCATACTACCTGTCAAAACACAGTGTTTAGAATACAAGTGCTAACACAAGACCCTTTTTTTTTTTCCTCCTCCGATGTGCACAGTGAACCCTAAAAAGAAACAGGTCACATGCTACCAAACTCATGTCCAGCTGCTCTTCAACACGTGTAGCTCATTTACAGCTTTAGGTATGTAATGGCACAGGGCACACATCACTCCTTTTCAAAGAGCATTTTACAAACACTCTTTCATCTACCATTCCCTTGTAAGGAGTGTCTTGTAAGACCCTGCAAGTCTTCTACTTGACCAGTGGACATTTTTCCTTTGTTAGTTTCTGTCACACAACTCCTTTAGCACCCCGAGTAAACTTTTCTTTTGGCAAAAGTGTTCTCATAGTAAAAGCAGTCACAGACCACTAGGTCAAGTTACTCAACAGCCAGGGAAAAGCACCCTGTGTGCCACGGTTTCCAGTTTCTGGCCTCTTTGTGAAATCCCAAGCAAAAGTCTGGCCTACTTCATAAAGATTACAAATTACTGAAATGGGTTCTGGGAAGAAAGTGGTTTAGCAGCCATCCACCTGAATTCTTACCATAACAAGATCCAGAGCCTCTCCTCTTTTCCCAATAATAACAGACCCAGGCTGTCCCTCTCCAGTAGGCTGGGGCAAAAGTTTGTGAATCAAACAGCACTTGGCAGAAGACTGGGATGTTTAGTGAGTGCTGTGATGTACAAATACTAAGCCATTCTACTCGCTGAATCAAGACTAACTTTATTTTTCTAGGACAGACTGCTTGGATCTCTGGTTCCCAGAAAAAGTGATCTGGCAGCAACAACTATGCAGTTTTATGCAAACATATTCTACTGCGTAAGAACTATAAATATTATTATGAGTTTAATAATCCAACTATTTTAACAGAATTTTGTTCAGTTCAGAAAGTGATTCCCCCTTCACTATTACATTATGCAATGGCAAGAGCACATGGAACTACATTCAGGCAGAATGCAGTCCTTTCAGTGCTGCTCTGCAGTACTGACACAGTGCCAGGACAGCAGCCAGCTCTTCCTTGTCAACAGTAAAGTGAATTACTGAATGGAAACCCCAGAAACACAGCTGTTGCTCTGATTCAAATCCTAGAATCACATTTATCTTTCATCTGCTTCATGAACAATTCTTAGCTACTGCCTGTTCTTACCTGTGTCATAGGTTTCTGGCTCTTTCTGAACACAGTGGCCTTTTGTTTTGGAGTTTTGTTTTGTTCCACTTTGCTGTTTTTTCCCTGTTACAACACAAACAAGACAAGCCAGAAGACTCAGTTCTGCGAACTTTGTTGCAATAAAAAGCAGATTTTTTTTTTGCTAGAAGGCTGCTGTCTGAAAGTTATTCAGGAAGTTCAATGCTTTTTTTTCCTCTCCTAAAGTAATGTCAATATTATGTTTCCTATTCCCTTTCAAAATCTATTCATAGTGGCATGCATTAGTCCCATCCAAATATCTGTAAGTTCTATGGCTGTTCATACACAAAGCTCAGGCGATGAGAACTCTTCACACTGGAACATCCTCTGTGCAGTTTGGCTCAGTCCATCTGATGACAACCAAAATGGAAAGTCTCATTTCTCTACTCATTCCTGTCTTCTTTAGACTAAAAAACTCTTATTGTTTCAGGATGGGTTATACTGTTTGCTCTCATCTCCCTGTCCTCTTCAGCTGTCCCACACATTTCCTCAACTGTAGTGCCTGCTCCTGGAAACAGCACTCCACGGTGACCCTGCATTAGAGCAAAATAATTACTTCACATGTCTAATTATTTCACAAAGTCTACATTCCTGCTCAAAGCTCTCAGCCTAACATCTGCCTTCTTAAAAACAACTATGACACTGCTGGTCCCAAGTCAGCTTTTGATCTGTTATAGATCTTGAATCCTCTTCTGAAGAACGGACTCCTGGGAGGCTGTTCTTTTTTTCTCAGCTGTGACAGTACTTCTTCCCAAACTATATAATCTTTCATTTTACACTGTTCTCTGTTTTATTTTAAAATTGTTTCTCTATTGTCAAGATCATTTTCACTTTTAGCCTTTTTTCCAATACACTTGCTGTCACTTTCAGCTTTGCGCTATCTACATACTTCCAAATCCTTGGTGACAAAAACAATAGTTAGAATTGAATACAGGGAAAGATTGTGAACTGAATCTTTCTACACTCCTATTTCACCAAGCTAGTGACTTCTTTGTAGAAGGCTATCAGGTTGATTTAAGCATGATTTGCCCTGCATGAATTCATGCTGACTATTCCGTATCTCCATCTTGTCCTTTATGTGTCTGGACATGCTTTCCAGGATAATTCTCTCCATCAGCCTCCCAGAGACTGATGCTGATGACTGGTATGTAGTTCCCCAGATCTTCCCTCTTTCTTGAAAGATACAATTAATTGATATTTTCTCTCTTCCAGCCTCCAGAAACCTCTGCCAGTCACCATGACCTTTCAAAGGTAATCAGAGTGATCTCACAATGACATCAGCCAGCTCTCAGCACACAGTGCAACCTGTCAGGCCCCAGGGGACATAGAATCATAAATTGTTTAGGTTGGGAAAGTCCTCTAAGACCATCAAGTCCAATAGTTCCCCTGACGCTGCCAAAGCCACTGCTAACCCATGTCCCCAAGTGCCACAGCCACATGCCTTTCACATCTCTGCAGGGATGGGGACTCCACCACTGCTCTGGGCAGCTATGCCAAAGCTGGGCAGTCCTTTTGGGGCAAAAAATTGCTCCCAGTATCACATCTAAACCTGGTGCAACTTGAGGCCATTTCCCCTTGTCTTTTCACTTGTTCTGTGAAAACAGAGCCTGATGCCCACCTGGCTCCACCAGGGAGTTGTGCAGAGCCACAAGGTCCCCCATGAGCCTCCTTTTCTCCAGGCTGAGCCCCTTCCCAGCTCCCTCAGCATCTCCTGGGGCTCCAGCCCCTCCCCAGCTCTGTTCCCTTCCCTGCACACGCTCCAGTCCCTCCAGGTCTCTCTGGTCAGGAGGGGCCCAGAGCTGCCCCCAGCACTGGAGGTGCCCCGGCAGTGCCAGCACAGGGGACAGGCACTGCCATGGCCCTGCTACCACCCAGAGCTGGCACAGCCCAGGGGCCATTGGCTGGCCTCTTGCTCACTTGGACACAGCTGGGCTTGTGTTGAGCCACTCTTGACCAGCACTTACAGGGCTTTTTCCAGCTCCTCTGCTCCAGCCTGGAATCATTAACGGGGTTGTTGTGACCCAAGGGCAGGACCTGGCACTTGGCCTTGCTGACCCTCACATGGCTGGCCTTGCTTGGACCATCATTCCAGCCTGTCCTATTTCCTCTGCAGAGCCTTCCTGCTCTCTAAAAGATCCACATCCCACCCCACTTGGTGTCATCTGTGAACTTACTGAAGGTGCACTCAATCCCCTCATCTAGATCATCAATAAAGATATTAAACTGGACTGGCCAAATACTGGGCCCTGGGGAAGACAACTAGTGACTGGCCCCAGATGAATGCCACTCCATTCCCCATGACTCTCTAGGCCCAGTCAAGCCTACTTTCTACCCAGCAAATAGTGCACCTGTCCAAGCCACGAGCATCCAGTTTCTCCAGAAGAATGACGTGGGAAATGGTGTCAGAAGGCTTTACTAAAGTCCAGGTAAATAACATCCACAGCCTTTCTCTCATCACCTTTCATAGAAGGACATCAGGTTAGTCAAGCAGTACCTGCCATTTCTAAACTCATTCTGCCTGGGCCTGGCCACCACTTTGTCCTGTAGATGTCACATGATAGTACCCAAGAGAATCTGCTTCATGACCTTCCTTGGCACTAAGGCCAGAGCAACATGTCTGTAGTTTCCTGGATCCTCCTTTTGATGCTTCCTGCAGATGGCTGTCACACAGGCTAGCCTCCAGTCCTCTCAGACCTTCCCACTTAACCAAGACTACTGGCAAATGATTTGGTAAATCCATTTTTTTTAAGAGCTCTAATCTTGATCTCTTCCACTGAGTGTAGGGCTTCCTTGTTCCAGACATTGCCTTTGTCTGGTCTCAGGCTCCTGGGAAGGATTCCTTTAACTCATAAAGATTGAGGCACAGAAAACATTGAGTACCTCAGCCTTTTCTCTGTCATTCGTCACCAGCTCCCCTGCTCTGATGAGCAGCGCACTCACACCTTCCCTGGTCTTCCCTTTGCTGTTCATATACTTGTAGAATCCTTTCATGTTGCTGTTCACATCCCCCACTAGACTCAACTCCAGGCTGGCTTTGGCTTTCCTAACCTCATCCTTGCAAGACTGACTTTTGTGTCACCTGCTCCTACTTTCACCATTTGTACACCTTCTTTTGCACCTAACCACTGACTGACAAACCTTTTGAAGGACTGGAAGGCCTATGATATCAAGCATTTCTCCCCTCGGTCTTTGTAGCAAAAAAAAAAGTGTTTGGGTTTGATTTCTTCTTAACAAACTTTTATTATTGCTTATTAATATTGCTGTTATCAGCTACTAAGTCTCCAGATGCTTACAAGTAATGTGTCTGATTATTTCGTCTATAATCATTTGGGAAACTGAAATGATGCATACTGGCCTACACTTCCTATAATTTTCTTCCTCCCTCCCTTTGTTGGACTTCTAAGACAGAATGAAATTAGATCACTTCTCACTGATTAAGCAGACACTAGTCAATGGTCTCCTAGAACAAAACATTCAGAATCAGAAACAGAGTTCGAAAACTCCAGAAGACGTCATTTGGGCAGAGAAGTCTGAAGTACCTGGAAGCTTGTAATTAGGAATTACAAGTTATTTGTATTACCCGAAATCTTCTGCTTCTTCTTTGGAGAGTCTTTAACATCTTTGTCTTCCCTTTGCTCAGATTTCCTCTTGCCTTTCAATAGTACTTCTCCTGGTAAGTAAGAACAGATATGCTTCAGTCTCGGTATTCAATCTGGAAAAAGGCTTTGAATCTACTGCTGCCTCATCTTATCTCACATTCAATACCTAGCAAAAAAAATGTAGTTCTTGTGAGGCACCTGGACACCAGTGAACTGGACAGTCTTCTCACTCAGCAACACTAAGGCACCCTGCGGCCCACAATACTCTGATACAGCAGGCGTGGGAGAAACAGTGCCACAGCATGGCCTGGAAAAATAATCCTCAGGAAAAGAGACAGAAAATGCTAGGTTATGTCATAAAAACCTCACCTGCACTCACACAAAAAAGGAGCATACAGAAAGCCAAATAATATCATGCTTGCCCTGAATATTTCCAAGCCTATCCATGAATACAGATGAGCACAGAAGCACAGTGGTAGGAAGAGAACACCAACTGTACACTTTAAGAAACAGACGGATTCCTCCTGTGTCTGTCCCAGCAGACCCACAAGGATAAGTCAGTGGGAACCCCCCTCTGAAGCATCCTTTGGAAGGGGGAAGGGGGGAACAGTGAGAAGGGAGTGTGGTGTTACTGCCTAGGGTTATGTAGCACCTGGGATCTGAGTGGAGAACAACTCAAGATTACACAAGACTAGGATGTTTTGGAGTGGTATCAAAGGGAGGGAAAGGGAAAAATTTACCCGATTTGGGGTTGATCAAGTGTGGGAAAATAGAGGTGTAAAATTATAGCAAAGAACACCTCCATGTAAATAGGTGACTGGTCAGTATAAAAATCTTGTCATGTGTGACACCAAGCAGGGTCTGTATGAGCCTGTCTGTAAGGAGGTCTTCACCCACCAGCGGCACAGCTCCATGGGCCTCAAGGGCCAGTACATCCATGGACCAGGAACTGAGGAGACTGGGATCCAAAGGTCAGGTACTGAGCAGATTGAGTATTTAAGGATGGAGGCTGTTGGTGCTGTTTGTGTGAATGCTGATCTGCGTGGCTCCTGTTTATGTATGCTGTACATCTGTGTTGTTCCTATGGAAATACTTCCTCAGTCTTGCTACAGACTGGACCTGGGGGTGTGGAGCTACAGAAATCTCACTTATATCAAGTTACCAAATTTGCCTCTCCCCACAACAGAATGGAATATGCATCCTGACTCAGAGGTAAGAAAAAAGTGTATTAAAGAAGATGGAAGTTTTGACTCTCTACCACACAAGAAGTTTGGAAAACAGCTTTTAGGCCAGGAAATCTCAATGTTCCTACAACAACCCAAGACCCAAACCATTCCAAATCAGAAAATTATAACTGACAAATGCGAGAAAATAAAGATATCCTTAAAAAATAATAATCTACCAACCACAAAAGCTGTGTCTAATCCCAAATGCTACTGAATGGTCCCCTTTGCCGCATCTTTAGTGTTGGTGGCTCTGTTTTTAAAGACCTTGAAGCTTATTTCTGATATGATTGGTGTAACTCTTAAACTTATCTCTTCTACAGATAGAACAGAGTTCAGCCACAGAATGATTATTTTAATAGACAAGTTACTCAAAAGGACCTGTGTAACATCAGAGAACTGTACCCGTATTTGTGCCATGGCAGAAGTTGACTTCTTCTAATATAAGAGCAGCACTACCAAGCTTGTAATTTTTGCCTGAATTGCAGCATGTCTTTCAGGAGGAAACTAATCTTTCATTGAAGAACCAGAGAGAAAATCAGTTTTGCCTTGGACCAACAGTGATAAATACCTTTTTTTTCTGAAGATTTGTTAATGCTGTTTTTCATTCCTCTCATTTCCAGCCAGTAAGCAGGCCTGCGAATGGTCCGCTTGCTTCTGGGCTCTGCACTCCCGTTCACCGGGCTCTTCGGTGAGGCAGAGGAAATGTTGGTGACTGTGTCATCATCGTTACTGTTCACTTCTACAACAGCAGTTTCCACCTCCTCAAGTTGCTTAGACCTAGAAAACACCACACTGAATGCCTGTGCATATGGATGCACACTTGTACACGGATGCATATACACACTCACAATAACTTGACAGACAACATCCTTTTCATCTTCCCAAGTATTCCAAAAATTAATCTCACAGTTCACTGAATCTCTTGAATTTTGAGAACTGTAAAGTGCCAGCAAGATAAAATGTCCTCAGTGTTGTTTTTCAGTACATCTTTTTGATAATGACATTAGTAAGCTCTCAAGAGGAACAGAAAAAAATATTCCTCCTACCTCAAACTTTCAACTTTAGAAGCAGGAACAAGTGAATCTTAATTTTAAAATATGCATTTATCCTTGGAATATAAAAATATTTCTGCAGCCTATCATTACAAAAGACACATTTTCCATCCCACTGAGGGTAAGATCTCCTTAGGTCTCTATTCCCTGAGTCAGGGCTGGCACTGCACAATTAAAGATTTCATGGCAATAAGATTTTTAACTTGTGAGGCTTCCAGCAATGAAGACAACCTTCCAGCATATACTGCAAATCACACTACATTAATACTACTTCAGACTAATCAGCAGCACTGATTTTTTTTCCTAGAGATCAGAGGAAACTTTGCTTCACTGTTCCAAAGTATTTTTCTCAGGCCTTAAAATGCCTGGACATCTACATTCCTGTACATGACAGCAAACTGAATGAGGTGTCAAAAAACCACAGAATATCTATTCTCCGGGCAAATATAGAAGACAGAAAGGGAACAGAAATATTTGCAATGTATCCCATTGCTACTACAATTACCAACTGAAATAACTAGATCACCCGAGTGATGACTGAGATGGCCATTCCATTAATACTCTGAGCTGTGGAGCTCACCTTTTAACACATCAATACAGGAATTAATAAGGGGGGACACTGATGGCACCAGCTCAGGTCATCACATACTGCTTCAGGAGGTACTGCAGAAGCATGGGGAGAGGATTTCTCAAATTAAAGTCTTTAAATTGCAATCACACCCAAAATGCATAGATTTCAGAGCACCACTTGGTCTTGGACTTAAAATACTTATGTTCACAATGTTAAAATCCTTAAAAAAAATGAAATGAAAGCTAATACAAACTGAAGTGTCAGAAAAGCACTTTTCCTACAGGCCAATAAGTGAAGTCAGCTGAAAATCTCAACACATTAATTAAAATTGTTGCAGCTCTTAAAATTCAGAATATTATGTAAAGATCAGATATGGCTTTCCACTAGGGTTCTCTTGGCTTTTTTCTTGCCCTCAATCAAACTAGACAAAAAACCATTCACATACTTTTTATTTCCCAAGGACTTCTTGAGCTTCTGCTGTCTCTGATGTCCAGTCCTGGTGTCCTAACAAGGCAAAACAATTCACATTAGCAGCATCATTTTTTTTTATAGCGTTTCACTATGCAGCCAAGCACACCTGCACATTGAGGATGTGCATACACAACCCTCTGAAAAACAACCCACTGTTTTCTGCAACTGAAAGTACTTAACCTTTCCAACTCCAGCTGAATTGGAACTGGAATCAAAACAGGGATGAGTCCCTCCACACGACCCATATGAAAGCCAATCTTTCCTCTTGCAATGGAATGTGATGGAGTGTTCTTTGTCTCCAGTACATTCACCCATATATGTTTTCTGCCTACACTTTATATCTTAATGACAAATATTTTAGATACTAGCTTGCTATTTTTACACAGTTAATTAATTACTTGATGAAGTAATTCTTGCATTTACCCTGCCAAGAATGTTGACTCTAGTCTCCTTCATGCCCTCATTTTTTATCTCGCTTTATCATATTCCATCAGCTGTCCAGATGTTCACTTTATGCACATCACAGAATCCTTTTTCTTATTTAACAAAGATTTATTTTGTCACTTATCACTTGCTATGCTCCTATTAAGACATGCAATTTAACACATCTTTGTAAAAGTACATTTACAAGTCAGCATGAACGACTCATTTGCTGTACATTGCTCCTTGCATGTGGACAATCACGTACCACCACCTTCTTCCACACACTAATCATGACTGAATGCCATTTTTCGTTAGAAAATTCAGGACAAATATACTAGTTATTCAGACTAGAAAATAAAATTCATTGCCCAGCAGAAGTATATATAATACGAAAACTGTAACCTATGGAACAAAGGAAGTATTTTTCCATGTACAGGAACTGGCTAAGAAACTGGAAGAACAAAAAAAGAGCAAAAAACCCAACAGTAACCAACCAACAAAAGAAACAAAACAATAAAAAAGCCCTGGAAAAAAACCCAAAAAATCTAATGAAACAAAACAAACAAAAACACACACACACAAAAATCAACCCATAAGAAAAAAAGAAAAATAGAAAAATAGAAAAATGTGGTGCACACTATCAATGGGGGAAGACACCTCAACCACCAGTTAAAAAGTTCAGTAGCAGGCACTGATACCAATACATGAATGAATAAACTGTGCCTATGGAGTGTCAGGCTCTCCTTGGGCATCCAGCCCCAGGGTCTCCTCATGGAAATGTTAGGGAAGCAGCAGGAGAAAATTCACAACTGTTTGAACTGCTTGATCCACGACTTCACAATCAAATCTTGTCTCCTTTGGAAGTAAAGTCAATTGGATGTTTGTGTTTGCATTATTTACACGCAAACAGTAGTGTCAACAGCATTATCTGGGAAATCCCCACATGAGAATGTGCAGCCAGAAAAAAACAGGGTTATGAGGTTACAACGATAAAAATTAATAACAAGCCAGGCAAAGTCTGCTGCAAATCACTGGCTTAATCTATCATTAGAAGAACTGAAATGACTGACAAACATGGCACGTGTTTCAAGATTCATGGGGATTTTATAAGTAAAAAAATTTGCATAAGAGTGACGATTAGTATGAAGAACTTCGGTGGCAGTTAAGGACCTGCAATAAAAAAGGAGTGTGAAAATGATCTGTCAGGCTTTCCTTTCTGAGAAATTAATAATAGCAATTATGAAACATCTATAGAAACTGGTGTTTAAGTTCTGCATATTTTTTCATTTATACAGTTTACTTCCTACTTAAAGGAGAGAGATTTAATGTATGCAGCAATGCCCATAAGGAAAACAAAAAAGACACCTTCCTTGCTCAGGTGAGAAAAAGTGAAACAGCGGCACAGAGCCTGAAAAGATGGAGAGTGGTGAATTCTTTCTGCCCATGGACTGTGGGCCATTCCGGTGAGCTGGAGCATGGCTCCAGCACAGCATCCAGCCCGGCAAGACGGTGCATGAGCACAGCACAGAAACTCCCCGAGGTGAGGAGGCTTACGGCAACTGGCGGTGATGAAAGTGCCAACAGAGACACTGGGCATCCTGCGGGCCCCGACTGTCCCCACGAGGCGCGAGAGAGCTAAGTATCCTTTGGGGAGCTCCCTGTTCCAGCCCCACGTTCCCGTTCCCACCCGCGCACTCCATAAACTACGTCCTCCTGCAACAACGAAGGTCTTTCGGACAAAGCGCACCATCGGCACCAGCAGCGCCCTGCTCCGGGTTCCTGCCCGGTTCCGGACCGAACAAAACCGGGCCCGGCCTGAGGCCTCGGGGGACGGCTTGGCCTTCGGGCGGAGAGGGGCCGCTCCCGCCGCAGCTCCCCGGGAACCTGAAGCGCGTCCCGCTCGCCGCCCGTTCGGGGCCCCTCACCGCGCCGGGCCGGGCCGCACAGCCCCGCCGGCGGGCCCGGGGAAACCGGCTCGCTCCCGCGACCCCGACGTCGAAGCACATCTCGCAGTGACCTGCGGATCAGCCAGGCTGCCCAGGGCAGCCGGCGGCAGCACCGGTGGAAAGACTGCGGACACTCACCGAGCCGCCACCGCCCCGCATGGTGCCGGTGCCGCCGCCACGTCAGCGCCGCGCCCGCTCGCGTCTCAC
>VXBU01003112.1:432-32381 GCA_013400315.1 Bombycilla garrulus | reverse complement strand
AAAATAGAGACAGGTTAAGCTAGACAGAGGAAAGTTTGGAGTTTAGAGTTTAAGATGTAGAAAAACCAGAAGGAGTTCTAAAGGTAATAAAAATTTTTAGAGTGTAACAGAGTAGGCCAATGTGTCGTAATATGATAGGCTAAAAAAGCATTATGGCAAAACGTGTAAGATGACTTAATTAATAATTGGCTTAAAAGCATAAATATTCTAGTTAGCAATATTTTATTAGTTAATAAATGCTTAAATAGTCTTGTAACTGAGGGTCTTCTGACCATGCAATAAAGACTGTGGGCCGAACTCATCCTTCCTGTGTAGAAGATAAGAAATAATAAATCACAGCATCTAAAGCAACTCGGAAGTCCTGTCTCTCATTCATCAAAATTCCCCACAGATTTTGTGCTCTCTGGAGGGTCAGCCCCACTGATGACAAAAGGGGCTCTCCATGCCCCCAGCATGGCGATTTTTAATTATATAAATAATTAAAATTTATATTTTTAAATTTATATATATCTCCTGGATAGCAGGAGAAGCGCCCTCATACCGCTGGCTCCGGATGTGGGTGAGAAAAGGAAGGAACAGCATTGTTCTGGTTTAATTATCCTGCTCTAATTAAAAGGAAAGGGTGAGAAGGGTGTGTAAATGAGGAGAATGAAAGTGCTGAGGCTTTGCAAGAGCTGGAAGTGCTGAAATCTGCTGGTGGTGCCTCATTTCCCCACAGAGAGCACAGTGTGAGGGGGCTGGTGACAGGACGGGGCTGTGACAGTGCTGGCCAGGGATGTGACACTTCTGGGCTGGTGACATGGTGCTGTGGCTGGAAAAACTGAGCTGGAAACAGAGACTGGGGAGAATAAAAGGATAAAAGGGATTTATTGAAAGGATCCAGCCTGGGCAGTGCAGGAACCCCTTGGGGCTGCACCCAAGGCAAACCCACAAATGGGCACAAAATGGCCGCCGGTCATGAGGGCTCACACTGTTATTGGGTTTGGTTCATCAGCAGATTGGAGTTCATTGTCCAATTCCAGCTCCAGCTGATGAAGCTCCATCCTCCTTGTTCTCTCTCTTCCTTCACCGTTGTTTCCACTCTTGGGCCTCAAATTTGTCCTTGTTCCCAGCTGGAAAGGAATTGTTTTGTCTCCCTACTCTGTGACAACAGCTCACCAGCCCTTCATATGAAACCCAGAACTACACACTGAACCAGCACAGAATCTGAAAAATTTAAAAGCTCAAGCTTAAAGCATCAGCGCCAGGGAATTTGCTGCCCACACACACATTGGTGCCATGGAGACTCCCCAGCTTGGCCACATCTGCTGTGGTTCATCCCTTCACCTCCTTTCTACATCCCAGGCCACGTTCTCCTCTCCCTGAGGAATTTTTGGGGTGGCTGATTGCTGCCAGCCCCTCTGGGGGAGCGTGGGAGGACTGAAGGAAGCCCTTCCATATTTCAGTAGATGTATTCTGTGTCAGTACCTACTTCAACTCGGTTTTTCAGGCCAGACAAATTTGGCCAAGAAAAGAATGGGACAGGAAAGCAGGAGGGGTGGCAGGGAATGCCTGAAATGTTATCCTTTCTCCACAGCCCTTCAGAAATGCTTCAGGGAAAATAATTCATTAGAACTGAAAATGATCAGGGGTGGGGGGAAGTAGAGCAGCTCTGGAGCAGCTGTCTGGAGCAGCAGCCAGTGAGGCTGTTTAATTAACACTGCACTTGGCTACCAGCTACCTTGGAGGCAATTTCAGGACATTTTTGTTGCCTGGCAGGTGATATACAGCTGCTGGAGGAGTTCTCCCAGCACCAGGAGACCTTCCCCATGGCAGAGAGACAGCAGGGGGGTTATTCAGCAGCTCTGAGTCATCTGTACCTGCATCTGGAAGGATTCTGTCCCCTCCCAGCCGTAACAAGACCTTTTATTCTTCCCTCCTTTGCATGCCAGCCTTGTTTTAATTAGCTGTATTTTTAATCTGTGTGAGCAGAGTGAAATCCCAAGCAAGGAAGTGGTTTTATCCTGCTGGAAAACTTAATTAATGCTCCATCAGAGAGTCTGACTTCCAAGTGTGGTGAAGGTTTGTGGATGATGGTGACCCCATGGGTGTTACTGCTGTTCTCCCGCCTGTTTAAAACATTCTCCTCTTCTCCAGGACTTGGTGTGATCCTGTGATTTGTGATGGGACTCACGGGAAGCCTCCCTGGGGTGTTTGGAGCCTCACAGGGAGGAAGGACACACTCCTGCTGATCACTGTCACCTCTGCCAGGCTGGACCCCAGCTCCCAGAGTGTAAATACACCCCGTGCTGCAGGGACGGAGCAGGAGCTGCTCCTTTGTCTCCATTTGCTGCTCAAGCCCGACCACAGCGGCCCCGGGGCTGATCCAGGCGAGGTGGGAGAGACACAAACAACACCACCGTGGCACAAAAGTTTATTTCGCATCTCAAATATTTACGATCGACACCTGGTAAATGGCCAGTGAAATTCATTTGATGGTGTCATTAATCTGCAATAAAGCGTTTGTCTTTTCAGAGTTGTTTGCACAGCGTTGACTCATCCCTGCCTGCCAGGAGGCTGCAGGGAGCTTCCCTGCCCTTTGTCTTCCCTGCCTTCTGCTCCTGCTGCTCAAATCAAACAGGGAAGGAGTGGGATCTCACAGCAGCATGCAGAGGGGGATATTCCCGCTCTAATTCCTGCTGGATTTGTTTACCTGGAGATTGAGGGTGGGGGGAAGGCACCGGTGTGAACCCAGAATGGTTTGTGTTGGAAGGGACCTTAAACCTCATCCAATTCCACCCCCTGCCATGGGCAGGGACACCTTCCACGGTCCCAGCTTGCTGTCCAACCTGTCCTTGGACACTTCCAGGGATGATCCCCGTGTCCATGTGGCCGCCAGCCCCATGCCAGGGGCCCTGCTGGGTACGGACACTGTCACTGCCAAGGAGCTGTGAAGCGCCCGGCCTTCCCCGAAGAATTCATTTGGATCGGAACTCGTTATCACTGGGGAGATTTCTTTTGGTTAATGAGCAAAATTAATTAATGAGCCAGTCAGAATAAATTGACACGGAGGCAGGGAGGGGAGAGGGTGAGGAAGACCTGGGGTGATGATGCCCAGCGGGACAGTTGGGTTTGATAAGGACATAAGGAATAAAAGCATAAGGAATAAAAGCAGGGGGAAGAGGGGAGGCCAAACAAACTCCTCCTGCCAGGCATGGAACCCTCCTGCTTGTTGTCCAGTGGTGACTGCATTTTTTTGGGAATAACTCCTGTGGGAACGCTGATTTCCATGCATCCAACAGACCCTGCGGCCGTGGCCACAGGCCCTCAGCAGCTTGTGCCTCCACGTGGGGCAAAGCAGAATCAGAATAAGCTGCTCCAGGGGGCTTCAATCAAATATTCAAATCATTAATCTGGTTCTTCCCCGTGGTGTGACTTAATGAGGGTCGTTGGCATTTTCTCCCTTTCATCGTGAACAGATTTATTTTTCACTGGATGGTCCAACATCCACAGCTGGAAAAAAAAAAACAACCCAATGCTGACCTACGAGTGAAGGGTCTTGGCATGAGGAGCAGCTCGAGCTGGGTATGGGACACTCCTGGGAATGCCAGGGAATTATGGAATTACAGAATATCCTGAATTGGAAGGGACCCACAGGATCATCGAGTGGTGCCAAAATCCAGGGGGTGCCTCAGTGCCACTGCACATCCCTCAAGCCAAGCAGCCCCTCAGCACCTTCCCAGCCTCCAGAGAGGGGCTGGACCCATGGAAAGGGTTAAAGCAGCCTGTGGCAGCCCCACAATGCTGGAAGAGGATGAAGCACCCACCTGGTGTGAGCTGGAGTTATTCCAGGGGCTCAGCGGGGTTCCTGCAGAGAGACACGAGCTGCTCAAAACCTGAAGAGCTACAGAGATTTCAGCTCCTGTGGCGCTGTCAGGGTGTGCTAAAATTCCTAATTAAGCCCCCTCGTCTGGAGGATGAGGTGGCCCCAGCCATTAAAACCCAGCCACGGCTTGAAAACTTAATAGGGGAAATTTAATGGATGAAGTCAATTGAATTATTCATCCCCAGAAAGCTTGTACAAATATCAAATGCTTATTAGCATTCATGCAACCTGTATGATCTCACAGCTCTGACAGATTAAGGTTGGGGCTAATTGCACCCAGGATGGCGTCAGATTTGGTGGCTGGTATTTTTTTAAAGCTTTTTTTCCTCCCCAGCATGACAAAGAGGATTTCAGATCGATGCCATCTGAGATTTACCCTTGAAGCAGAGCCCCTGTGATGGTTTCCTTCCTCAGCATGGTGGTTTTTAATTCCTGTTTGATTCCTGCTCCTCAAAGGGTGCTGGGGTGGCTCTGGGCCCATCCCTGCGGGCTGTGGGTTTGCTGGAATGGACAGTGGTGGGGCAGAGTCTGCTTGATAAATGGACAGGACTGAATGGCCATTAAAAATGCAAAATAGAAATCGATCCAATTAAATAATCATGACTTGCATTTACCCCGTGCTTTTCACTTCCGATCTTAAGCAAGGCTTGCAGACAGTCCGGGGGGAGATTGCTTAATGCTGCAGAGGTTTAATCAACAAAATTAACACTGGCTGATGTTAAATAGTTTCTCTGGTCGTGGCCAGGTTTGGGGATGCAGCTGTGGGGGTTTTGCACCTGCCAGTCCAGGTGAGTGTCCCCCAAAGAGGCATCAGGGAGCAATCCACGGTCACCCTCTGCTCTTGGAAAGTTCAGTCGGAGCTCGGTTGTCCCCACGCTGCCAGGATGTTCCTGCAGGCTCGTGGATGGGCTTGTTCGGGGTCCTGGCGAGCTTGGAGGGGTTTGGGAAAGGCTTTGGGAAGGGTGGCAGGCTGAGCAGAGCCAGAACCAGGAGCAAGTATCTGAAATCATTCCCAACACTGCCGTGACCTCAAGCCCTTCCAAGCTGTTCTACACCCCCCCTCTCCATCACCTCCGTCAGCCACCAGCCCCATGGAGAGAGGATTTTTCTCCCTGAAGGGAATTCAGGCCTTTTTCCAGCAAAACTAAATAATCCCAGCAGTAAAAGCCACCCTGAGCATCCCCTTCTGCTGAGGGACACCCCAGAGCTTCCCCCACGCCTCCAGGCAGGCAGCAGAGGGATTCACCTCCCCTCCTCAAACTGCAGCAAGAGGAGTTCGCTCTCCTCCCCAAAGCACTGTTAATCACGGATTTTGTGGCTCTTTTCTGGAATTCCTCGCTATGCCACCGAGACAGAATCATTATTTACAGCAATTCTAAACGACTCTTAATTTCAGCGGCACAGGTGTTCCTCGGAAGCAGCCGGATCAACATCTGGAGGCTCCTGGGTGAGCTGAGGGATTCTCTGAGCTCGGGGGGAGCTGGAGAAGCCTCCAGCTCCAGCAGGGATGGTTCACACCTGCAGGGGAGCTGCAGCTTGGAGAGGTCGAGCAGAGTTTGGAGGGAATGCCGAGCTCCGGGAGCGGGAGGGACGCCCGGGCTCCCCCCGCTGCGGCGCAAAGGGAGGCCACGCTTCCAGTTTATACAGTTTAATAGATGTGAAACAAGATACATTTCCTTTGGAGTAATGGATGCATCGATAACAGAAGATAAATGTGAAGGCATAAATATGAGGCGGCACGGAAGGAACCAAACGGAAACGACTTGGATGGGTTTTGTTCCCCCCTGGATGCTCCTTCCTGCTCCTGCTCCCCGTGGCCAAGTTGGAGGGCCTGCAGGAGGGGTGGGGGAGGAGGGTAAAAAAAAAAAGGAAAATCAACCCCAAAAGCAGCAAAATCCCCCCCAAAGTGGTGTTAAAAGGTGAGCTGGATTCCTCTAGAGGCTTCCGGAAGGGCCTTGGGAAGGGAACGTGTCCAAGGATGGGGAGGGAGGGACAGGGAGTGCAAACTGCCCCGAGGGGTCGGAGTTGTTCTGCCACAGGAGGACAAATCATCACCTTAAATGCTCACAAAGAACATCACCTACGACAGCTCTGAACACCTTTACACACTGAATCAATAATTTACTTAGAACTGCAGTAAACAAAATACATTTCTTAAATAATTTACTATTTATTTGTTCAGTTTCTTTTTAATCTCTCTGTAAATGTAGGAATTTTTTTTCCCTTTTTTTTCATTAGTTTTTTTCTCTTTGTAACACAAGAAACCGTCTTTTTGTGCACGTTAGTTCAGATTATTGCGACGTTTAACCTGAATTTCAGTTAAAAAAAAAAAAAACAGGGGGGGAAAAAAGCAACAGGACAGTTGGACAGACAAGAAAAATGAATAACTTATTATTATTGCACTGGCTACAATTCAGTAGTGATTTGGTTTTTTTTTTGTCTGTAATTAGGACAACCTCTAAAGTACAAAAGAAAATGAGCGAGACATCAGAAGCATCGGCTGTGAGAAGAAGCTGGTGGGGTGATGGTGGAGGGAAGGGAAGGAAGGGAAGTGAGGAAAGAGGAGAAACATTTGGAAAATGAATGGCTGGAATAATTAATTCCACAGAAAACCCAAGGAAACACCACCCATGTAATGCAAAAAACAGCATCTCTGTTTCTCTATAAAAATATGTGCATTATGAAGAGAGAGTTTTTGTGGGTCTATTCTTTTTCCAGGTTTTTCTTCTGTTTGTTTCCTTGTTTTGTAGCTCACAAATACAGAACTTTTATTTATAGAACTGCTGATATACAGACAATGTCCAGCTCCCAGGCACTCCAGTGTAACGTGACCGCTCCAAAAGGTGCCTCAGGAAAAGTTGAGCATCTTTAAAATAAAAAAACAACCAAAAAACCAAAAAACAAACCCAACAAAACAATGAAACCCGAAGAGAATTCCCCCAAATCCCAACCACCACCAGCACCTGGGACCTGAATCAATGTGATCGAGGCCACGGAGCGGGGTGGGAGGAACGAAACCACCCCTGCCTCAACTCCACCTTCCCCTTAGAAAAGAAACCCCAAAACATTTTGCCAAACCCCCAAAAAACCCATCCCCAGTTTCATCCGCCTGTTCGTTTGGTTTCTTTTTCATTTTCCTGCGTGTCTGCGTGTGTGAGTGTGATTTTTTTGTTGTTTTTTTTTTTGCAAAACTTCCACAGCGCTTCCCGAGGAGCGGGAACCCTCGGTCCCCTCGCTTCGGAGCCCCCACGTTGGTGACAAGCCCTTGAGACCCCCCCGTTCCCCCGTCCCAGCAGCTATACTGGGTCATCCGTGCCTTCCTCTGTGGCGACAGTCACGGGGCCCGAGTCCTGTTTGCTCGTGGGGCTCCTGGCAGCGCCCAGCAGCTCTTTGCTCCTCTCGCCGTTGCCCCGCTGTTGCTGAGTTTTTAAGTGCTCCGTCTTTCTCCCCTCAGCGTCCGGCCGCGAGTCCGCGGAGGCCGGCGCGGCCTGGCCACCGTCCAGCAGCTCCGCCAGGCCGCTCAAGGAGCCGCCGTCCAGCTGCTCGAAGGAGAAGTTGGGGATGCTCAGGTGCTCCCCACGGCACGGGGGCTGGCTCTCCGCCAGCTCCAGCGATTCTCGGTAGGCCGGGAACTCGCAGGACGGGGTTCTCCTCCGCAGCAGGGTGTTCTCGGAGGGTTTGGTGCGCGGGGCGCCCTCGTCCTCCATGGGAGGATCTATAGAAATGCAGGGCGGGCTCATCTTCTTCTTCCTCCGCGCTCCATGGATGTAGTCGGCCTCCGGCTGGACGTGGCCGGGGGGACGCTGCTGGTCCTCGCCGGGCTCCGGGAAGCCGCAGTCCGGGGCGCTGCCGGAGGGGCAGATCTCGATGGAATGCCGCCGCTGCTCGTCGGCCCAGCTGGGCTTGCCGAGGAAGCCCTTGGCATCGGTGCTGTAGAACTTCTTCAAGTCCTTCTCCCTGCGGGAGAGGCTGCTCGTGCTGCAGTTCTTGAGGGGCACGGGGGACGGGGCCGGGGAGGTGAAGGGGGACGTGGAGCGGCTGCCGGGGTCCGAGTGCTCGTCCGGCCAGTCTTTGGCCGAGCTGTTGATGTGCCGACCCTCCTCGTCGGCCAGGTCTGAGGGCTCGGCCTGGCTGCCCTCGGGGCCGGGGGCGCTGCCGGGGCTGGGTGGCCGGCTGGGATTGCCGTGCTGCCCGCNGGAGGGGCACGGGGGACGGGGCCGGGGAGGTGAAGGGGGACGGGGAGCGGCTGCGGGGGTCCGAGTGCTCGTCCGGCCAGTCTTTGGCCGAGCTGTTGATGTGCCGACCCTCCTCGTCGGCCAGGTCTGAGGGCTCGGCCTGGCTGCCCTCGGGGCCGGGGGCGCTGCCGGGGCTGGGTGGCCGGCTGGGATTGCCGTGCTGCCCGCACGNCTGCCAGGGGAGGAGAGAGAAGTGGGGTGAGAAAGCTGGAGATGAGCTGGGCAGCAGCACCTCCAGTGACGGAGACGGAATTATAGAACCACGTTGTGCTGGAAGGGATCTCCAAGCTCATCTCCTTCCACACCCTGCCACGGGCACCTTCCACCTGTCCAGGTTGCTCCCAGCCCCATGCAGCCCGGCCTGGGACACTGGCAGGGACGGGCAGCCCGTGGCAGGAGGGTTGGTGTGTCTAACACAGCCCGCCTCATTCCTGCCCCAAAGCGCCAGACCCTCTGTGCAAGAGGATAAACTTGTGCTGGCAGGAGTCTTCACGTTCAGGGCATCTGCAGGGCCTTGGTCTTTGCTCCAAATCCTGAGCCAGCACAGCCCGTTGCAGTGCAGGGCTCTCCCAGCACTGGTAAAATGGATTTGGGCACCTTCTCCCACGCTTTAGCTCTTATTTCCTGGAACAGCANCATTCCTGCCCCAAAGCGCCAGACCCTCTGTGCAAGAGGATAAACTTGTGCTGGCAGGAGTCTTCACGTTCAGGGCATCTGCAGGGCCTTGGTCTTTGCTCCAAATCCTGAGCCAGCACAGCCCGTTGCAGTGCAGGGCTCTCCCAGCACTGGTAAAATGGATTTGGGCACCTTCTCCCACGCTTTAGCTCTTATTTCCTGGAACAGCAGACATGGAGATGGAAGTAGGGACAAAAGGCCTTCCCACGTGTCATTTGCTGGGACAGCAATGTATTAAAATATACAGCACACTTTGCTCTGAAACATGAATTCCACTCTTAGCTCCAAGCAAAGAAACACAAGAGAGGAGCGGGAAAGAAGGGAAGGAAGGAGGTGGCAACACAGGAGTTACCTGTGGGTGCTCTTGGCCCCTCACCTGTCACAGGAGTTACCTGTGGGTGCTCTTGGCCCCTCAGCTGTCACAGGAGTTACCTGTGGGTGCTCTTGGCCCCTCAGCTGTCACAGGAGTTACCTGTGGGTGCTCTTGGCCCCTCAGCTGTCACAGGAGTTACCTGTGGGTGCTCTTGGCCCCTCAGCTGTCACAGGAGTTACCTGTGGGTGCTCTTGGCCCCTCAGCTGTCACAGGAGTTACCTGTGGGTGCTCTTGGCCCCTCAGCTGTCACAGGAGTTACCTGTGGGTGCTCTTGGCCCCTCAGCTGTCACAGGAGTTACCTGTGGGTGCTCTTGGCCCCTCAGCTGTCACAGGAGTTACCTGTGGGTGCTCTTGGCCCCTCAGCTGTCACAGGAGTTACCTGTGGGTGCTCTTGGCCCCTCAGCTGTCACAGGAGTTACCTGTGGGTGCTCTTGGCCCCTCAGCTGTCACAGGAGTTACCTGTGGGTGCTCTTGGCCCCTCAGCTGTCACAGGAGTTACCTGTGGGTGCTCTTGGCCCCTCACCTGTCACAGGAGTTACCTGTGGGTGCTCTTGGCCCCTCATCTGTCACAGGAGTTACCTGTGGGTGCTCTTGGCCCCTCACCTGTCTGCAGAGCAGCTTGTTGAGAGCAGGAGATCGGGGGGAGCCGTGGGGGGCCAGGACCTTCCAGCGGTGCCGCCCGTCGTGGCCGGGGCAGCGCGCGGCCAGCGGCAGTGACTCCGAGGGCACCCTCAGCCAGGAACTCGTCCCCACGGGCTGGGAGCGGATGGACGTGATGGATCCTAGGGCAGGACAAAGGGAGAAATCACTGCTTGGCCTGGGGGATCTCAAGGTTTTGAGGTAGAAGCTTCCAGAGAGGACTAAACACAGGAGTGAGAAGGAATTCGGGCCTGGCTGGAATTACAAACCTCAGCATAAACCTTGGGCAATGCCAGGATTAAAAACCTTGTCCTGCCTGCTGCTTGGGACCTCAGCAGGGGTGGCAGGAGGTCGCAGATGTTGGGGTGTCTTGTGCAGGACTCTGATCCTTGTGGATCCCTCCTGATTCAGGATATTCTAGAGCTTCTGCAGACGCTGGGCTGTCTCTGAGGCACAGCTCGGCTCAGCTCGGTCCCTCCAAGAGCTCTGCCAGCCCTGAGCTGTGCACAGGCTGGAATCTCTCTCTTCCCAAAGCTCCCAGGCTGGCTCTGAAGGCCATCCCTCCTCCCCAGCCCATCCATGGTGCTGCTTTCCTGCACTTGGGAGTTGTTTGAAAGATCTCCTGCTTCTCTGGTTTTTTGGCTGCAGGATTTATTGTCCTCATTAGTTTGAAACCCAACGTCTGCTCCTCCAGCGCTGCCCAGCTCCGTGTTAAAAACACTGTTATCCATCACTGCAAGAGATCTCACCCAGGGGTCAGGGAACTTGAACCCCTGGCAGAAACCATCCAGACACATCACAGTTGCATTTCACAGACAGATTTGTTGGTGGGGACAAAGAAAAGAGAGTGTTTAATAATTTTTCTTTTGGAGCTTTTCTCCAGAACACCACAGAAGGAATTCCCACCCCCACCTTGCTTCTCCTCAGGTTTTTTGTTTTTTTTTTGGGCTCTCCTAGACCCAGAGTTTCAGGCTGATCCTGTGCTGTTCATGTGCTATTCCAGGCTTTATAAAATATATTTTATGATGCAGAAAAACTCTTGTCATAAAATCTGTCACAAACATGGTCATAAAATCCAGACCCATTGCTCTACTCCCTGTCCTCAGCTGGAATTTCCTCCTGTTGGAAACTTTCCATTGAGCTCTCATCTAGGAAAACCAAACCCCCTACAAACTGGATGCTCAGGAGCACTGAAGATTTCTGGAGCTGGATTTTTTTTCTTCTTGTTTTTCTAGGAAATCAGCAAATTGCATCTAAAACCAAAGTATCCTGAGATCTGCTCATCCCACGGGATTTTCACTGTGTGGTCGGAGGAGAACTGGGAGAAGATCAGACATCCTGAAACCCATGGAAACACAGAAGCTCATGGGGAGTCTCCATTTGGGGAGTTTTATTTGGATATAATTCATGGATCTGTGGCTTGAAGCAGAGTTTGGGCAGCTCAGGAGCAGCACAGCTCGGGGTGCTGCAGGTTTTACCACCAGGTAAAAAGTCATATCCATCCCTCCAATGCTCCTGGAGAGAAATTTAGGAATTTAGGGAACATCAGAGAATTCTTGGTGGGTTCTACCCATCCCTGCCAACGTGCCAGCAGTTTTATGTGGATATAAATCCTGCTTTACAGCCACTCCAGGGATGAAAAGCAGCCCCAGGAGGCCGCCCGTGAAACTCAACCTCTGTTTTCTTTCCTTCACCAGGAATTTGCAGGTGAAATAATAATAAATACTGAGCAGAGAACATGACCTGGCTCCCAGAGAGTCTGAACAAACACCGAGTTCCTTCTCCCAAGGAAATCAGAGCAAACCAGAGTGTGCAAACCCCCTGAGCAGTTCTTGCATTTCAGACCACGCCGGATCAAAGGAAACCAGGCTGGGAAAAGTTCTTGGGAGCCACTCCAGGAGCACGTGTGCTTTTAGGGAGGCAGAGATTGTGTTTCAGATCGATTTCCCCTTCAAAGCAGCTCAACAAAAGAGACAGAAAGGCATTTCCAGGGAAATGTACTCGGAGGCAGCGGATGAATGCCCCCTCAGAGGCTGTGTGCACTCGTGATTCCCGGGCTGTGGGGTCTCTCCGTGGGGTCTCTCCATGACATTCTTACAAGGGAAGAACCAGAGAGTGGTTTCTAATCTTTCTGCTCCCAAAGAAACTCCTGCAGCTCTGAACTCCACGTGTGGTGCTGAAAGGCACTGCCCTGAGGCTGCAGCCTGCCTGAAGCGATGAGGGATTGTGCTGGAAGCAAGCCTCACTCTGGCTTTTTTCCTGGGGATGTTATTGATCTGAAGGCAGGAGTCAGAGGGAATGCACAGCTCCCTTTTCCTCAGATAAAAACCTCTACCTGTGCTTGGGAGCTCTGCTTCTCCCCAGACATCTGAGCCACCAGCTTGTTCCTGGGAAAGTGATGGAACTGTGGAATTATGTGGAACGTGGGAAGCCACTGTGGTGCTGATGGAATGAAATCAGAGCCATGTCTGGGCTGGTGGCTCCCCACTGAACCCCCCAGTGCCCCGTGGGTGCAATCATGGAATTGCAAAGGTTGGAAAAGACCACAGATTCCAACCATTAATCCAGCACTGCCAAGGCCAGCACTCAATCAAGTCCCCAGGTGCCAGACCCACAGGTTTTCTGAACACTTCCAGGGATGATGACCCCACCACTGCCCTGGGAGCCTGTTCTGATGCTTGCACACCTTTCCAGCGAAGAAATTTTCCCCAATATCCAATCTAAACCTCCCCTGGCAGAACCTGAGGCTGTTTCCTCCCATCCTGGCCCTGTTCCCTGGGAGCCTGTTCCTCCCTCCTCCTGTCAGGGAGTTGTGCAGAGTGAGAATTTCCCCCTGCGCCTCCTTTTCTCCAGCCTGAACCCCTCAAGCTGCTCCAACCCCCTCCCTGGACACGCTCCAGCCCCTCCACATCCTTCTCATTGTGAGCAACCCCAAACTTTGCCTCAGAGCGGAGGAATCTGCAGGGGTGGTACCTCTTTGGGCTTTGCAGGGGTAGGTTTCCATCTCCACCTCGTGCAGGGGCAGCGGGGCCGTGGCCGGGGCCACAGGCCGGAACATGTAGCTGTCGTTGGGCAGGGAGTGCATCCGGGACACGGAGATCTTGCGGACTGTCAGCAGGTTCTGGGAATCCTGGGGCCTCAGCGAGGCTGCACTGCCCTGCGGAGAAATGACACAGGGAGATGGGGTTGGCACCTTCAGTTTGAGCTTTTGTGTTTTTTCGGACTCTGTGCTGGTTTAATGTGTAGTTCTGGGCTTCATGTGAAGGGTTGGTGAGCTCTCTGCACAGAGCAGGGACACAAAACAATTCCTTTCCAGCTGGGAACAAGGACAAATTTTAGGCCCAAGAGTGCAAAAAAGCAGTGATGGAAGAGAGGGAACAATAAGGATGGAGTTTCATCACCTGGAGCTGGAACTGGACATTTAACTCCAATTTCTTATGGACCAAAACCTGTCAAACTCCAATTTCTGATGAACCAAACTCTATCAAAGTGTGACAGTGCCCTATAAAATGGCCTCCCCCTCATGACCGGCGGCCATTTTGTGCCCATTTGTGGGTTTGACTTGGGTGCAGCCCCAAGGGGTTCCTGCACTGCCCAGGCTGCATCCTTTCAATAAATCCCTTTTATCCTTTTATTCTCCCCACTCTCTGTTCCCAGGTCAGCCTCTATAAACAACAGGGTCACCCCAGAGGAGAATTTACAGGGAGCTCCTTCCCTTTTTCACTTGTAAACTTTGTGTGGGTGTCCCTGTTAGGATCTCACCCAGAGTCTGAGGCCGCGGTGACACAGGACAGCAAAGTGACACTGAGGGAAGAGCTCTGGGTGTGGCTGGAATAAAGGGAGGCATCGATGACCCACCACTAAAAAAGTCAACTTTTTTGTTCAAAGTCAACTCTCGGACACACAGAGAAAGGAAAGGCCAGGAGAAATGAGCCCATTTGTTAAACACACAGAAAAGCAGCATTTCTCATGTTTTCCTGATCTGATGTTCCAAGGAGATGCTTTTGGGAAGCCTGAGGGTGACATCCTTCTCCTCAAACAAAGGCCAAAACAAATAGGAAATTCTGTAAATTCTCTTTTACAGAATTCTGGAAATTCTCCCCAAAACACCCTCACAGGGCAGACATTTAAACACATCGACATCATTGCAAACCTTGAGGCCTCTCTCCTAAAACCTGGAGCATTCTGGGCACCACTGAGGCCTGAAGAAGGAGGCAGAAGGAAGGAGAAGACATTGTGACAGTGAGGGTGGGGGTGTGGAGCCTGTCTGGGTGTAGAAAAGGGATTTTTCTTTGTCGTCACTGAAATGGGTCTGGTTGGAAGTGCCCACACAGAGCACAGCACAAACCTTAAACCTGGCCCCAGCAAATCCATCCTGGGGTCACTGGGAGCTTTAGGGACACAAATTATGTCCTTGAGGTGGTGATGGAGAAGCTGAGAGCTGATGGCACGACTTGGCCAAGTGTTGGGGGAGCAGGAGCCCCTGGGCCAGGCCCTGCAGCTGGTTGGACACGTTCCCCTCCCAAAAAAACCTTTTATCTAAACCACAGCTAATCCCTCTGGTTTTCCTTTAATGTCAGCCTCCCAGTGACTGACTGAAAACATTTTCTCAGCTGCATGTCTTAAATTAAATGTATTTTGCTTTGCTCTGCTGGGCTGTTTTCCCTCTCCGCCAGCAAAACCTGTCCCTGAGATCCCTCAGGTTTGGAGCTCACCAAGGATCTGGTTAAACCTGGTTTTCTCTTTGTATTTCTGGCTTGGAAATGTCTTTCCTCAGCTCCCTGAAGATTCACACCCCAAGATGAATTGCTCCATGCTTTTACCCTGTGGAGCTTGGCTGGGAAGGGAGGGCAGCAGGTATTTACAGCTTGTTGGCATCCAGCTCTGCCAAGTGTGGCTGTGCCCAGGAGCCAGGGCTCTCAGCTGATGGATTAAAGCCTCAGCAGGCAGGGCCAGCTGGTGCCTGGCCATCACCTTGATGCCTTAAGTTTGAGCTTTTCTATTTTTCACATTCTGTGCTGGTTCAGTGTGCAGTTCTGGGTTCACATTCAGAGTTGGGGAGCTCTCTGCACAGAGCAGGGACACAAAACAATTCCTTTCCAGCTGGGAACAAGGATAAATTTGAGGCCCAAGAGTGGAAACAGCAGTGAAGGAAGAGAGGGAACAAGGAGGATGGAGCTTCATAACCTGGAGCTGGAATTGGACAATGAACTCCAATGTGCTGATGAACCAAACCCTATCAAAGTGTGACAGTGCCCTATAAAATGGCCTCCCCCTCATGACCGGCGGCCATTTTGTGCCCATTTGTGGGTTTGACTTGGGTGCAGCCCCAAGGGGTTCCTGCACTGCCCAGGCTGGATCCTTCCAATAAATCCCTTTTTATTATTTTATTCTACCCAGTCTCTGTTTCCAGGTCAGCCTACCCAGGCATTAATCTGAGCTGGGGGCAGCCAGGGGCTCGTTCACAGCCTGCAGCCACACCGAGAACAAAAGGTCTCAGCACTCGAACAGAAGGATCTCAGGATTTGGCTCCTAAACTCAAGTTTGTCATTGGCTGGAACAAATGAACAGAAAGCCCTTCTTGATATCAGCCACTTCAATTTTTAAGGGTTCAGCTGTTGAGATTTGACTGAATTAGGGACGTGGGTAAATTTCAAATGAAATAAGTGCTTGAAATATGAACCATGGACGGGAAATTTGTTGGCTCCCACCTGGAGAGCTGCTCTGGACAGTGAGGATGGTTTGGAGACATCCCTGCTGCTCCTCCTCCTTGCTGGGAAACACCTGCTGCACTCCAGAGCCTGATCCCATAGCCTGGAAATCAGGAGGGATAGAGCAGAGGGGGCTACAGCCCTTCTGGTTTGCTGGGAACCTCACTGGAGCATCTCCTGGTTCCCCTGCTC
Source organism: Bombycilla garrulus (assembly GCA_013400315.1). Taxonomy (NCBI): domain Eukaryota; kingdom Metazoa; phylum Chordata; class Aves; order Passeriformes; family Bombycillidae; genus Bombycilla; species Bombycilla garrulus. Next base: position 16,691 of record VXBU01003112.1, on the reverse strand, counting down.
TGAGGGGTTGATCTCCCCCTGCCTCAGTTTCCTCAGTATCATAAACAAGTTCTTACAATAATAACAATAAAATCAAACTGCTTTCTCCACAAACAAAACTCTGCCTGCAGCTCTGGGTTTGACAGCTGACGTCACGCTGCTCACACATCACAGCAAATGCACATTTTAAGGGTTAAAAGGAGGACTTTACTCCTATCCCACACAGGGCTGATTCCTCTGGGATTTCCCAGCTGGAAAGGACAGAGGCTGGAGAGGCTGTGGTTGTGAAGGGACAGGTTTGGGACAGTTCAGACACAGCCCCAGAGCACAACACCACGGTGGGTGGGACATCAGCCACCTCAGCCTGGGGGCTTTTGAGGGACGGTGGCAGGACACGGTGGGAAGCAGAGCAGAAGGATGAAGGGGAGGCTTCTCCCCCTCATCACCCTCAGGGTTAAAAGGAGGCTCTGATGTGCTTGGGAAGTGTTGGAAGGTGAGGAAAACCCAAGGAGAACAGACTGCAATTCCAGCCTGCGTGAAAGGATGTGCCCTCTCTTCCCTCAATTAGAAAAGCAACCTGTGCATTTCTGCAGGAATGTCTGTCAGGAACAACACTCAAACAGCCAATTCCCCATTGCTGTGTAACCAAATTCTTTGCCTCGCCTTAATGGAGTCTGATAGATTTCACAGAAATCTAATTTAATGTAATTTAATCTCCGAGCCCCCACTGATTTCGCGGTAGATTTATTTGTGATCGTGGTGACAAAGCAATTCCATGTTCACTCTTAATCACAGGCTGCTGACATGGGATGAGACAATTATCTCACTGCCTCCTTCCCCCCCTGCAATTGTGATTGTTTTCCTGGAGGACTGACAGGGATCAGAGAGCAGGCAGTGTCTGGAAAATCAACCCAGCAACCTCCAGTTCCTTGCTGGGGGGCTCTGGTGATTCCCGACCCCTCCATGTCCTGAGCAGAGCCAGTGGGGAGCTGCAGGTTTACACAGCACTGAATTGCTGCAGGATCCTCTGGAAATCCCAAAGTGGGATTAAAGAGAACCTGAGCAGTGCCCACGTGAAGGGGATTTATCCCATCCCAGCATTCCCAGGCTTTTTGGGATTGCTCGTGACTCTTTCTGCCCTGAAAAGTGACAAGGACTGGCTGGGACAGCAGGACACGGACCTGTGGCTTTTATGGCTCTGAACTTAAAATCCACAACCTGAGAACGAAGCAGAGAGATGGAATTCCAACCCTCCTCTGGAATAACGGCCAAGATAACAATTCCATCACCTTCCACCTGCAGGAGCCCTGAGTCAGGGTGTGGGGTGGTGGTGACATCCCTGCTGCCTCGTCTCCCGTCCCTCTGGCTCCGTGTGGGACGTGCCTGCTGGAACCTGCTGGGATCCTCCCCTGCCCACCCCAGCTCTGAGCAGGCTCTCACCAGGGCTGGCTGCCTCCCCTTGGGGCGCTCCTGGCTCCCGTGCAGCGCCCGGCTCTCTGCGGCCCCGGCCCCGCTCCTGCTCCCGCCGCCGGCGTTGCTTCCTCTGGACATCTCCAGCTCGATCTCAGCGTCCATCTCTGCGTCCTCCTTGGCCTCCTTGTTGCTCTCCTCCAGGTGCTTCATCAGCACGGCCACCACCACGTTGACCAGGACGAACTGGGCGATGAGGACGAAGGTGACGAAGTAGACGGGGGAGATGACGGGCAGGTAGCTGAGGCAGTGCTTGTCCTCCCGAGTGCACTCCCGGAGCGTGTCCTGCAGCAGGGGGACAGCCCAGGTGTTAGTGTGTCCCCCTGATTTTTGTAACACTTTCTAAGCCTTCTGATAGTTATATGTTTGTGAAGAACTTTCTCACACACTTTCTGTAAACAGATCACTGTTTTTGCATTCCTTCATAGAGGAGGAGAAAAATTGATGGGCTGTTTGTCTGTGCAGTGTCTTTGGAGAGGTGACACTGCCACCGTCCAATCCACTGTCACTTTTGGAAAACTATAAATACTGGAGTCAGAAAAAATAAACCCTCTTCTCTTCTCTTCTGATCACCTGAGCTGTGGTGTGTGTCTGTGCTCTTTCGTGTCCTATAGCGACATTAGTGAGGCTCTGCTGGGGCTCCAGAAACACCAAAACAACACAGAGTGGCTACAAGTGAAACAGATAATGGAAAATATGAAGATCGTGAATTATATTGACTGCAAAGAGGGGAATGGGCTGCCCAGAAGTTTTGGATTTCTCATCCCTGCAGTGTTCCAGGCCAGGCTGGACAGAGCGTGGAGCAGCCTGGGATGGTGGAAGGTGTCCCTGCTCATGGCAGGGGGTGGAACTCGATGAGATTTAAGGTCCCTTCCAACCCAAACCATTCCATGGTGCTGTGATTCTACGGCACATCCCAAAGGCACAGGACACAGAGCACATGGTTCCTCCTCCCAGTCAAAAAACTGGCATAATTTTCCTTAAATATAACATCCAGGAACAGAGCTTCAGCCTGGGTGAGACTTCCAACAAATCCCTGCTTGAAAACACACCTGGCTTTTATATTAGGAAGCCTCATTTTGATGTTTTAAGAGGAAACACTTTTGTTTTCACCCAAGAGTTGCCTAAATCAGTTTGAAAACTGTACCTACAGCTCTCCCGAGAGGAGGAAGTGCCCAGACACTGCACACACCTTCATGATCCCGTTCCAGTTGTCCCCTGTGGACACCCTGAAGAGGGTGAGGAAGGCCATGCCGAAGTTGGTGAAGGTGGCGTGGCGGCTCAGGCCCTCACAGGGATTCTCTTCACTGCAATCTGTGGGGCAGGCAAGGAGCAGCACGTCAGCCAAGCCACGCTGGATTGTCCCCAGCAGCCCCCAAAGCTGGGGGTGGCACCCTGAGCTACGTCCCGTGGATTTATGGCACCAGGGAGTGGTGACATCCTGCTCAGGAGGAACAGGGGGAAAGGGGTTTGCAGGTGGGGAACCCCAGGACGGGACAGCAGCAGGTGTGGGAATGTTTTAGGTGGAATTTTCATCCCTGGAAACGTTCAAGGCTGGGTTGGATGGGGCTTGGAGCAATCTGAGCTAGTGAAAGGTGTCCCTGCCCATGGCAAGGGGTGGCACTGGATGGGCTTTAAAGACCTTTTCAACCCAAACCCTTCCATGATTCCATGATCTTATAATTGCTGTGATTTTCTTTACTCCTGCTCTGCAGCCTCCTTTTCTGTTTTGCTGTTGATTGCACCCTTGCCTTGGTGATTTTTTACATCCACCACCAGGGATATTTTCACTGAGATAAAGTGGAGCAATTTGACATTTCCCCCCTGAGAATTAATAGCCTAATGAATGCAAATTGAACATATGAAATATCCATCTTCCCATAAAACACAGCCTCGTTAAATATCCATTAGGACAGGCAGCAATGGCTCTTGGTTGGGCATTTCAGTCTTAGGTAATTATTCTGAGGTAAATTGGAAGGAAAAACAAAAAACAAATCCAAGAAAAACCCACAAATGACCAGTCTTGGGGGAGAATGGGCTGATGGTTCTTGTGGCTGGCGTGGACTGATCAGGAAAAAAGGAGGAAATATCCCCATTAAATTGGGCTGGGAAGCAGAGTCCTGCCCCAGTGGGGTTCCCTGGGCTGGCATTGCCCAGGTGTGTGTGTGGAAACACCAGAAAAGCCATTTTTCATCCCTGTGACTGAACAAATACATCCAGAACTCCAGGGGTGGGATATGAACCCACACTGTTTCACTGGGGGTGGGTGCAGAACTAATTCTTTCCCCGGAATTTGTAGGAGACTGAAAAATAATTTGGTTTTGGTTGAAAGAATCATTCTGCTCTCAGGCACTTGTAATCTGAGCAGAGGGCTGGGCTCATAAAGGGGATTAATGACAGCCATAAACTCTGCTCAGGAAGGGCCCTTCTGGTGCTCCTGGAGCTCTAATTGGGATGGAAACGTTGAGGATGCAGACACAGCTCCTTCTAACAGCATTTTCCAGGCTGGGCAGGGTCGGGCTGGGGGTTTGCTGGGATTTTAGTGATTCCTGAGCAGCCCCAGCATCCTCAGACTGGAGGATTAATTACTGCTGGAGCACTGGACGCCTCCTGATGGATGGAGAGAGGCGAAGGTGATGCTGAGAACACGGGACAGATGAGCCCTGGAGCTGCAGGGGCAGTGGAAGAACTGCTCCATGTTTATGGTGGCCTCCCTCCAGCAGGAATCTGACCCCCATCCAGCTCTGCAGACTCGTGCTCTGTCTCCAGGAGCAAACTTGAACAAATCCATGCTGGGATATTTAAATGATGATGATATTTGAACAGCAAAGAGTTCCTGTGCAGCCAAGGGTGGTGTTGGACAAAGCTCTAAATGTGTGTGTGTGTGTGTGTTAGAAAGGTTCTGTGTTACATCCTCTGTGTCAGCTGTGACCCTGAGATCGAGAGCAAACTTCCATCTTCAGAACATGAGGGTGAAGCTAAGGAAGGCCCAGGAATGAGGGAGAGACAGAGAGAAAAGGAAGCAGCCAGATACCAAATAAACACCAACCGGATGAAGCCAGCGGCGTCAGGCCCATTACTCACCGAGCTTGCCAAACAATTCCACTCCCAGGGCAGCATAGATAAAAAACAGGAGCATAAAAAGTAGGCCAAGGTTCCCTACCTACACAAGGAGAAAGCAGAACAAGGGTCAGGCAAGTCGAGGTCATGAATGAAATCACTGCATCACATTTTCAACACAAGAAAAGCAGGGATGGGGGGCCGGAGGCAAATCAGCCTTCCCTTGGATTCCAGCACCCTGGTTCCTCTCAGAGTTCTGCTGGAAGGGGCTCAGGGAGCTCTGGTGTGGGGGAAGGAGAGAAATCCTCCTGGGGAAAGCAGCAGCTTCTCCATCACCCTCCACTCGTCTGGAATTTGGCCACTCTGAGGGGCAGAGTGCCAAATTTGGCTGCTTTGGGGCCTGGGCTCTGCTTTGGGCTGTGGGGACCTTTCCTTCCTTGGGACTCTGAGGCAGCAAGTCATGAGTTGAAACTGGTTTCCAAAGGATTCATGTTGGAAAAACCCAATTCTACAGAGATGGGGCAACTGAGAGGTGTTTTAAAATATTTTATTTCATTATCGGTCTCACAGATGGGTGAGACACAGATGTTACCTACAATGCCTTCATCAGAAGCCAATCTATTTCCTGGTTCCAATACCTTACAAATGTTTTTCAGCCTGTCAGCTTTTGCCACACAATTCTGTTAATACTTCTAACACCAATCATTGTTATTTTTACCTCACGTGGTCTTGCTCCAGTGCATCTTTCACAGTTCTAACTCTCCCAAATCTCTGCTCTGTTTGCAAGGCCATCTTTTGGAAGTTGTTTCCAGTTCCATTTCTCTCTCAGAGAAATTGATAAACAGACTCTGAGCCAGCACAGCTCATCTCAGAGTTTGCACACAGGACTGTGTGAGCTTCCAGTCAGGTTTTGGGAATCCTCTACAGCTCCATTTCTCCCAGTTTCAGTGCCATGGAGGGCTTGCAGTGCTCCAGGGAGAGCAGAACTCCCTCAGCCTTTTCCTTTCCGGGCCCTTCTCAACAAAAACTTCCAGGATTTAACTTTCCGTGCCCCACAGGGAAATCCTTATCCCACACACCGACACTGGCAGCTCCAGGGGTGACAAATGACGTGAAAACAGCACAAAAACTCTTCACATCACCAGCATCGCAGCTCTCCGTGCTGGATTCCATCCCAGCACAGAATCAGAGCCTCCAAAAGGAGCAGATTTTCGGTGATTCAGGCAGAGAGCACAAAGGGCAGAGTGACCTGACCTGCTCCCACCTGCAAGGATCCCTCACATTTATCTCTGCTGCCGCTTTAATCGCTCTGTTAGCAGCTCGTAACTGAGACAAAGTGAGTTCTTTTTTTTATTTTATCCCCAAAAAACGAGGAGCTAGGAGGTGATGCAGGCAGTCAGGCCCAGGGATTCCTGGTCCCTGAGTTTGGGAGAGTTTTCCTCTCTGAGGTGGCACAGCCACAGTTTTTCTGGTTATTTTGACTGTGCTTAATTTAATCAGAAAGTTTATCAGTGTGATATCTGTCATGGTAAAATTAACACAGCTCTCGCTGATGAAAGAGGGGATTTTTTTATATTAAAGAAATGGGAATAGTCCAATCACCCAGTGCAGGCTGTAATTGCTATAAAGCCTAAACTGGCTCTGCAATTTCCCTAACATTATTACCATCCTCCAGGGAATAATAAAGATAAAACAGGGATGTGGATGGCTGGGCTGGGTTATTTCATCTGCCTCTGCTGCCTTCTGGAATAGCTTTTCCTGCTCCTGTCTGCTGGACCACGGATGGTTTGGGAGCCATTAGGAACGAGCAGGCACAAGCACAAACACACCCCGCACACTGCTGGGGAGGCAAACGAGCAAATAATTACAGGGAATTAAAATAAAAGAGATAAACAAACTTTTGAGGTTGAGGTAACAGAAGAGGGCGTTGGATTTTGCTCTAAGCAGCCTGAGTGTTTTGGTGCCTGAAAAAAATCAGCCTGCGAACTTATGGCATTGATGAAATCCCAAAGAATTGAGGGTAGCATGGGAGTTATTAATTATTAGCAGGTTATTTGTAAAAGATTTTATCTGGATTTCAGTGGAGAGGAGAGGGAAGAGGGAAGAAGAAAGAGGGAAGGGAAAGAAAGAGGAGGAGGAGAAGGAGAAGGAGAAGGAGAAGGAGAAGGAGAAGGAGAAGGAGAAGGAGAAGGGGAAGGAGAAGGAGAAGGAGAAGGGAAAGGATAAAGGAAAAGGAAAAGGAAAAGGAAAAGGAAAAGGAAAAGGAAAAGGAAAAGGAAAAGGAAAAGGAAAAGGAAAAGGAAAAGGAAAAGGAAAAGGAAAAGGAAAAGGAAAAGGAAAAGGAAAAGGAAAAGGAAAAGGAAAAGGAAAAGGAAAAGGAAAAGGAAAAGGAAAAGGAAAAGGAAAAGGAAAAGGAAAAGGAAAAGGAAAAGGAAAAGGAAAAGGGAAAAGGGAAAATCCTCTTCAGCCCATGGCCTCCACCTGGGCATGGAGAAGGACCTGGGCAGGTTCCCAGGGATGGGCTGAGGGGCAGGAGCTGGGTCAGGGGCTGAGCACAGGGAAGGCAGCCTGTGTGTGTGTGTGTGTGTGTGTGTGTGTGTGTGTGTGTGTGACCCAGTGAATCACTCCCCTCCTGTAACTCCCCTGCAATCCCCTCTGGAATTCCCTGGGATGGTAACTGGTGTCTCCAGAGCACCCTGAGCTCTGCTGAGAGCACACAAGGAGAAGATGGAGCATGAATCATGCTGCTGGGGGGAGTGGGAGGGCCAGCAGCTCCTCTCCAAGGGCTGGGGTGTCTGTGCTGGATGCTCCACCGGGAACAGAAATCCAGCTCTGGCAGCAGCCTCAGCTCTGGCAGCCCCAGCAGGCCCTGAGAAGTGGTTCTGCTCCAGCTCGGCCCAGGCTCTGTTATTCATCCAACTCCCCTTAAGCTGGGCACAGAAAACTCCAGATATCCCTTCTCTCTGGCAGCCAGGGGCTGTCCATCATTTCCTGGGAATCCAGGGGGGCTGTGGGCTGCAGGGAGAGAAGCACACAAATGAAGAATGCTTTTGGGATGATTCTTGGCGGCCTGAGCACCTCAGAGAAGCCACAAGAGCTGGAGATGCTGGCGAGTGTCTGTGGGATGCTGTGGGGACACTGGAATTGTCCCCCACGGCAGCCAGAGGAGCAGGGGGAGCCCCAGGAGGGGCTGCAGCCTGTGCATCCCAGCTGGATCTGTGCCCTACCGCTGGAAAATCCCTGGAATCACCTCCTCACTCAGGGGAAGGGCTCTCCACACACCCAGCTGCCCCTGGGAGAGGCACTGATGGAGTTTGTGTCTCCTGCTGCCCCTGTCCTGGGTGAAGCCCCTTCTCCTGTGGCTCTCCCGCTCTGGCAGGCGCTGACATTCCCGCTGTGGGTGCACTCAGCTCCCCGGGATGCCTGGCCAGAGCAATTCCTCATCAATTTCAGCTCCTGCCGAGCCTTCCCAAGGCTGTGAGTCCTCCCCACCATCCCTCCATCGCCCCCCAGCCAAGGCAGCAATGCTGGCAGGGGGAAAACACGGCCTGACTGATGCACCAGCCCCAGCAGAAAATCTGCCTGGAAAACAGAGGCCATCTGTGAGAATTCCAGGATTGCTGGAGAGCCAGGACCTTGGAGGGTGAAGTCACCTCAGGCTGGCCCCAACGAGGTCCCCTCCCTGTGTCCCCTCAGCCCCAGGAGACAGCAGGATTTTTGTAGCTGAGGGATTCTGTAGCACTGAGGGTGATCTCTGCAGCACAGCCCACACCTCCTCAGCTCCCAAAATCCATCATCCCCGCTGCTGGCTCTCGCACATTCCCGTTCCTGCTCCCTGAGCTCACATCCCTGTGGCTCTCCAGGGCTGCCGAAGGCGGGTTGTTGTTTTTGTCCCTCAGAGCCAGAAAAGCTCTTCAGGAGCTCACGCTGAGATAAGCCCAGGAATTACAGCAGCAAGAGGAGATAAACTCCTGGACAGGAGCAAATTCAGGTCCTGCCCTTCAGGGCTCTGCTGGAACGAGGAGTTCTTCCCTTTTTTCTCAGCACAGAGTCCCTGTGGGGGCAGCTCCGAGCTTTTGAAGGCAGAGAGGAGTCTCCTGTTCAGGGAACTGATGTTCCATTCACGGATCAAGGGAGACCAGAAAAGAGAAAACAACCCAGATCCTTTGATAGAGAAATTCCACATCTTATTGTGGAATAATGTTGGGGAATTGGGCTGGATTCCAGTCGTGCTCTCCACCAGGAAGAGCTGTGGCAGCTCAGCACTGCCTGCTGGGGGATTCGCTTCCACCAGGAGCATTTGAACCCAAATCTGACCCAGAAAGGGAGAACTGGACTTTGGAGAGCTGGGAATGGGAAAAGGACTAAAGGAAAACCATCAAACAGGAGCCTCTGCTTCCAAAGGCAGCAGCCAGCAGAGGTAGGAGCAAGGAAATGATCAGTGGTGGATGAGTGGTGTAATTCATTATCGAGCCTTAACGAGCTCAGAAAGAAGAGGAAAACACTCGAAGCAGGTCTTGAAAAGCTGCTCCACACTGAGAGATTAAAGGAGTTCACTGCTCTCCTGTTCACCAGGCTGTTAGAGATTATTTTATCTACCATTGTTCCAAAAAGGAGAAGTACTACGAGGAAAAAAGCAAAATTACATCCAGTGAAAAAATGAACTTGGCTAATTCAGACTAAACTCACCAGATTTTTTTTTTTTTTAAGTAGGAAGAGTAAAGATGAATGTACTCCACCAAGAGGGGATGGCTGATTCCCTAACACTGAATCCTTGAAACAAGAACCAGGAGCTGGGGTTTTTTTCTGGGATTGAGAGGATATGGAGAAGGTGGGCAGAGAAGGGTTTTGTCAACCTGAGATCATTCCCTGACCATTCTTTCTGTCTCTGTGGCCTCTCCTCATTTTTTCCTCTTCTCAATCTCATTTTTTTCCATAGATAAGTGGAGGAGAAACTCTTTGACCTGGCAGACAGAGGTTACCACACAAGGAGCAGGGCAGGGACACTGAAAAGAGCAGCTCAGGCTCAGTCTGAAATCCCAAAAGAGGAGATAAATCCTGCTTTGGATCAAAATGCTACATTTCCCCAATTTGGGGGTAATTGGCTCTCCAAGTGTTACTCAAATTGCTGAATAAAAACCAAATCTGATGAGAATCACCCCCCAGAAATGCAGTGACAGTTCCTTGTCATCGTCAGCCCATAAATGGGCATTCTCCACACACAACGGACAAAGAATTTCCCCCCAAACCTGAATGAATAAACATTAAATTAGCCTTTTTTTTTTTTTTGTCACTCAGAAACCACATTCTATGAGGATTTTCCAGCTGTGGTTTTAGGATGCTAATTTAATTCGGGTAGGAACCCATGCCCTGCACTGGAAATGAAAGCTGCTGTTTTCTGAAGAGTGATGGCTGTCAAGAGAGAGCTCTTCCTAAAATTCCCTTCTCATTTTCTGAGCTTCACTGGAGGCCAAAGTGGCTTTTTTTTTTTAATTTTATCTGCACGAGATCTGCTCGGAATATCCCTGGGGTTTTCCCTTTACAAGAGACCTTGCAGGGAATGCAAACTGCAAGAGCACCCCAAGGAAACCAAAAGCCTGGCCTGGAGCCACCCTATTGTTTGTGGGGGGACAGAAAACAAGGAGGGAGAGAAAATACGGTCTGTGGTGACAATGGTTTGTAAATTTAAAAAAATAGACACAAATCCAAGGATTTCTTGAAATGCCAGCCGAGGGGTCAGGTTGGTAAATCCCTGCTTTAGCCTCAGCCCCAAATCCTGCAGGAAATCTGGGAAAAGGGCAAAAATGCTGGGATTAGAAACATCTTCATGGCAAAGATGAAGAGCAAAGCAAAGGGGTCTTTGCAAGGAAAAGAAATTCCCCATTTTCCAAGATTTTTGGGTTGTTTTGTACTCAGGAACTGAGCCCCGGGGGTGGTTTTGGGTAATTCCAAGTTTTTTGATGATTCTCTTGGGGGTACTCATCCTCTGGAGGAGATTCCCACACGGGGTCTGCTCCTGGGATCCAGGGAATTGGGATGGGCAGGGATCTGAGCTAACCCCAAACGCTGAACCATCAGAGCTCACACCAGCACACCCACAAACGAGCAGAACACACCTTAAAAAGGATAAAATCTAAAAAAAAACCAAACTTAAACACTTTGGAATTCTGATGGAGGGCTGAAAGCGAGCAGAAAGTTTCTTTATTTTCTCAGATCCTTAAAAAAAACAGTCCCAGGAAGTGAACACTTGCAGGATCCTGTCAAATTCCCTAAGTCTGGAAGTGGTGTTGTTTCTCTTGCAGAAAATTGCAACTTCTCAGGGGAATTTGGTGATTGGTGACCCCAAATCAAGATTTTAACCCTCAGAAGAATCTCCCCAGTTTTTCTTTCCAAGGCTGCAGCACCTGTGTGAATAACTCCCAGATAAAACTCCTGAGCTGGAAGCTCCCAGTGCTTTCTCCACCGTCCTTCTCTGTCCCTCCTGGTGTTTCCCAAACTTGCCAGGGCAATCTGGGGTTTGCTGAGCTCTGCCTGCAGGAATTTCCTCTCTGGGATCTCGTTTCTCATGGTTTTGGCTCTCCCATCAAACACACTCCAGGATGAGCCACACAAAACTCTGCTCCCAAGGCCTGGAGAAAGCTGAGACCCTCCCCAGGTGGCTTCTAGAGCCACAGAGCCGTCCCCAGGCCCCAGAGGCATTTCTGTCCCCACGGGGCACGGAGGAATTTTGGGGGCTTACCTGGGGCAGGGCTTGCACCACGGTGTCCAGCAGAGCTCTCATGCCCGTGGCCATTTTCAGCAGCTTCAGCACTGAAATGAGGAGCAAATCCTGCTCAGCAGGGCTGGGGGATATTGCAGGGAAAGTGCAGGAAGGAAATCGAGGTTCAGCTCTTGCAGGGAGGGTTTAAATCTCTCTTACTGCTGTTTGTACACGTGGGGAGCTCTCTGCGTGCCAGCAGTCCTGAGGGGAAGGGATTCCCAGGGCCAGAGGGTTAGGGGATATTGGGAAGGAATTGCTCCCTGGGAGAGGCTGAAATAGAATTCCCAGAGAAGCTGGGGCTGCCCTGGATCCCTGGAAGTGCCCAAGGCCGGGTTGGAGCAATCTGGGATAGAGAAAGGTGTCCCCTGCCCAGGGCAGGGGTGGAATGGGATGGGCTTTAAGGTCCCTCCCAGCCCAAACCATGCTGGAATTGTAGGAAAATGGACAAAAACCTACAAGAACTCCAACCTGCTCAGACAGAAAAATGGGAGACAGCTCATCAGTGAAGAGCATCCTCCCAAACCCTAATTCCATCGCTTCCCACTCTGCTCTGGAGCAGAAATGTCACAGAGTACGAAAGCTCTGGAAAACCCCCAGCTGGTTTCTGAGCTGTCACTTCATGCTGCCCACAGAAAATGAGCCAGCAGGGCTGGAAGGACAAATGAGCCAAGGTTTCCCTGGAGCAGGACACACCTCTGGCTATCCTGAGCACCCTCATGATGCGGATGATGGTGGGGTTGATGGGAAGGGCAGCGTTCATCTCGATCTCCTCCAGAGTGATCCCCACAATCGACAGCAGAACTATGGCCAAGTCCAGCTGGTTCCACCTGCACACAAAATCCAGACTATACGTGGGTAATTCAGGAGGAGGGGGTTTTGTGTTAGGAACAGGCACCAGCAAATCCCAAATCCATCTCCTCGTTCTCATCTGGGTCTGTGATTTTTACGTGGTACAAAACCAGCTCAGAGCTGGCACAGACACCCCGTGAGCCACAAAATCTGGGAGCTGACTGGAAGTGTTTCTGACCTCTAAGCTGAGCTGGACAGGCCTGGTGGAAAGGGAAATACTGGGGGAAAAGATGCAGCTGGAATTTCGGGAGATTTCCTGAATTCCTCCTGCACTTCTTGGGATTTTTTAATTCTTACACTACAAAGTTTGCACCCACAGAGAGCCAGCCCTGAGCTCTTCCTGGCTCTGAAGCTGGGTCAATGCAGCCCTGAATCCCAAACCCACAGGGGTTCAAAATGCTCTCACCTGTCCTTAAAAAACCTCCGGAAACCAAAGGCCACCAACTTCAGCAGCGCCTCGAACACAAAGACAATGGTGAACACGTAGTTGCAGTACTTGAGGGCTTCATCCAGGGACTGGAAAGAGAAATCCCAGTTAGGGATTATCATCCCAGTTAGCCCTTCCTAAACCCCCAGGGAGGGGCTGGCAGGGAGCAGGGTGAGAGAAGCACAGAAATATCAGGAATAAGGTCATAAAGGCTCGCAGAGCTCACTAAATCACCCAGCAGAACTCAAATAAAAGGCTTAGCCCCTGAGTCGAACAAAACCCTCCAAAGCACTAAGATTAGCTCTGCTAAAAATGTCAGGTTCAAGCTCAGAGCACAAATTGCTCAGTCTGGGCCAGACATGAAAAAAATTCACCCCTTCCCCATCTCCTGAAAATTCCTTGGTCTGAACTCGGGGAGAAGAAAAACCTCCATGGATCATTCCTTGATTCCAGCCCTCGGGACAAAGGCTTTGCTTAAAAAGCTCAGGGAAATAAATAAACCTTGGAGATGGATGAAACCTTTCCTTGCTGAAAAATGGGACATCTCCAGAGCTGGGCAAAGCGTGTCCATATTTGGTGCAACGTTCCCGCTCTCCACGGAGCCGCTCTCGGAAGTCAGGAATCCACAGTGTTTATACTTGAGGATGATGAGTGTTTATAATGGATTTCATTGGAGCTGGGGGCCAACAATAGCAAAGGAATCTCGTGGGGCCTTAAAATAGACAGCTGGGGGTGGGGGGAAGCAGCTTTTGGGGTGGGGAGGGATTTGGGAAGGGGAATTTAGTTCAGCGTAGAACAGGAGTCTGAATTTCCACTAAAAAATGGGAATTGTGAGCATCAAACCGGACAAAATTGGAAATAAATGCAACAGATTGGGAAGATGAATTTAGTTCAGTGCAGCACAGCAGTCTGAATTTCCACTAAAAAATGGGAATTGTGAGCATCAAACCGGACAAAATTGGAAATAAATGCAAGAGAGGAGCCTGCAGGAAACCCCAGGGCACAGGAAAGCTTTTTGTGCCCTCTGTGTGATGCCTGGCTTTGCTGACCCCACACACAGTGAGGTCACCAGGACATGGCCATGCCCTGATTTTTGGGAATGAGAGCTGGAAGTGTCTCGGGTGTTGGTAACAATCCCTGTTTTTGTTCCAGTACCTAAAATTAAAATGGCAGCTTAAAAAGACACGGGATAATTTCCTGTTCCATCCAAAGGCTGAGCCTGATTTTCTCCCCTCGTTTGTGCCCGTTTGCATTTGGATTTACAACTCTGTGTTAAGTGAACTAAATGAAGTGTAAAAAAAAAAGCTAATCGGGATAAAGAACAACATTTTCATGGGAAACAAAGGAATTTCCCTGGTGTAAAACCCACACACACACAAGTTACCCTCTGGCTCATCATCCAGGAGGCATTTGCAGGTTACCACAGAATGCTGGAAAAGTAAATGCTGAGCCAGAGCTTCATAAATGATAACAAAATGGAAAATTTATAGATGGGAAATGTATAAATTTATATAAATTTATTTATCAGCCCCTATGATTTATGTCGAAGGTGTTCTGAGGGGAGAATGATTTTATAATACATTAAAAATGGGAGGATTGTACTTTTAAATTGGTTTATTCTAAATTCATTGAGGAAAAGAAACACTCTGCATGCCATAACTCAAGAGTTTATATCTGTTAATGGAATGTTCTAAAACTCCAGACTGTTTTCCAGTGTGAGGCTCAGTCAGGTTTGGGATCAGGGCAGGAAACATTTGGATTAGTCTTTTCCTGGTAAAAGCTTAATTCACTCTTCATTAGCTGTTTTTTTTTGGTTTTTCTTTTCACCCAAAGCAGGGAAATCAAGGTTTTGCCTGAGGCAGGGACTCCCAAATGGCAGAGTTGGATCAGAACTGGTGATGCCTTTTTGGGATTACCTAAAAACACAGGCTGGAGCAAATTAAGGGATAAAAAGTGTTTATAGTTACTGAAGGGGCTTCAAGTACATTTTGGGGAGACAAAGCCTCTCAGGGGCTACACCCAAAAATGGATGATGGTTTTCACACTTTTGGATCGTTTGCATATTGGGGGTTAATCTCCCAATTACAGCTTCAGTCAATGAAGTCATTTACCCTAATTTTGCTCCCCCTCAACTCACTTTTGTTTAATTTCACGGGGCCTGAGGGAGTGAAATGTCCTTGATTCCCAACTTAGAGAGGAATTGTTGTGCCTGACCAAAATGGGAGAGCAGCAGCTCACACCGAGTACGTGATTTAGAGTTATACACTAAAGAACTGCAGGACTACAAATATATGAGGGAAACACAAAAGCTAAAACCCCAAGGTGTGACTGGGAACGGCCCTGTGGGCAAATTTCCCCCGAGGGAGCTGTGCTGGGGGGCAGCTGCTACCTTGGGCTGGTTGTAGTGCTCCATGGACATGGTGATGACGTTGACGCCGATGATGAAGGTGATGAAGAGGTCGAGGTAGTGGCTGGTGCACAGGCTGTGGATGGATCTCCTGGCCGGGGAGTAGTCGGCGTAGTAGGGCCTGCGCTGGGCTTCTGTGGGGACACGAGGGACAGCAGTGAGCCACGAGGCTGGCACGGCGGCCTGAAGGTCAGCCCCCACCTGGATATGGGGTGGGGAATGGAGCTGGAGCATGGGAGGTGGCTGAGTGACTGCTGAGTGATCCCTGAGTGATCCCTGAGTGATTCCTGAGTGATTCCTGAATTATTCCTGTGTAATCCCTGAGTGACTGCTGAGTGATTGCTGAGTGATCCCTGAGTGATCCCTGAATTATTCCTGTGTGATCCCTGAGTGACTGCTGAGTGATCGCTGAGTGATCCCTGAATTATTCCTGTGTAATCCCTGAGTGACTGCTGAGTGACTGCTGTGTGATTCCTGAGTGATTCCTTAATTATTCCTGTGTGATCCCTGCATAACCCGAGTGATTCTTGAGTGATCGTTGAGTGATCACTGAATTATTCCTGTGATCCCTGAATTATTCCTGTGTGATCCCTNACCCGAGTGATTCTTGAGTGATCGTGAGTTATACACTGAATTATTCCTGTGTGATCCCTGCGCAACCCGAGTGATTCTTGAGTGATCCCTGAGTGACTGCTGAGTGATTCCTGTGTAATCCCTGAGCGACCCCTGAATTATTCCTGTGTGATCCCTGCGCAACCCGAGTGATTCTTGAGTGATCCCTGAGTGACTGCTGAGTGATTGCTCTGTGATTCCTGAGTGATCACTGAATTATTCCTGTGTGATTCCTGTGTGATCCCTGAGTGATTCCTGATTCCTGTGTGATCCCTGAGTGATCCCTGAAAAATTCCTGTGTGATCCCTGTGTAACCCCTGAGTGACTCCTGAATTATTCCTGAGTGATCCCTGAGTGATTCCTGCATTATTCCTGTGTGATCCCTGAGTGATTCCTGAATTATTCCTGAGTGATCCCTGTGTAACTCCTGAGTGACCCCACAGCGATCCCCGAGTGACCCTGTCTCCCAGGACAGCCCTGCTGGGTTTTTGGGGTGCCCAGGCTGTGGGTGGTTCCCTGTGTCCCAGGATCTCCTCAGGGAACGGGAAGCAGGCAGGGAGAGCAGCGGGATGGCCACAGAGCCACAGCCGAGGGGAAAGCCCCAAAACCAGCAAAGCTTCAGCTCAGCTCGGGACAAAGCTCAGGGTGGGGCTGAGGGTGGGGCTGAGGGCGGGGATGAGGGCAGGAATAAGGGT
>VXBU01003109.1:547793-568571 GCA_013400315.1 Bombycilla garrulus | reverse complement strand
ATACTTGTCTTCAACCCAAGACAACATCCTCTTGAAAGGCGTTGTTCTACCACAAACAGTTACATTTTATATGAGATTTCCTAATATTTTTCAGTTCAGATGAAGGGAGCAATAATGCTCCTTATGCAATCCATGTTGAATTTATAATAGTACTCACAGGAGACAGGATCAATATAAAAGGTCAACCTGCCATAATGCAGTGTGAGACAAAGATAAAGAGTAACATTACTAACAACAAAAGAACTTAAGAGTTTATGTTCATGGTCTTCCCATTATACAGTCTTTCCTTCTGGTTTGTTTTTTTCTTTACTTCCCAGCAGTTTTCTTATGGTACATCCTTCACAAAGACTTTATTTGCACATCAGCTATTCACATGAGTGTTCCCCTCTCCTATATGCCATCCTGATACATTTATTTTAGACTCTTCTGCTCTTAAGAAAAATCAAGTCACAAGGTCTCTAATGGATCCAACAGCAGGATTGGAGCTGGAGTCCAAAATCATAAGAGTAAGAACAATGCAGTTCTGTGCTGATTCATACAAATGTTTTCTACATTCCACCTAAGCACAAGTCCCTGCATCTTTAAAATCATCAGAAAACTAAAGCAACCACACACCATGTATTTCATTATAAAAGTTATAAATGATGACCTATAGTTTATATCAAGATACTCGTAACTATTAAGATACGTAGGCTAAAAAAATGAAATTATTTTGAAGAATTTTGTTTTCTCATTTCCAAGAATGAAGCAAGTATATTGATCAATAGATTGGGGAAAAACAATCTTAGCACATGTTCTGTATACACAACTACAAATATACTGCAGGCTTTTTCTTTCCATTAATTTTTTTTAAAGTTGCATTAAGAGGAATAAACCGCTTGAAATATAAACATCAATCAGTTAATTTATGAGAAGAAAAAAGATCAAAGATTACTGTGCACATATTATACATGGAGACATGAAAAGTGCCACCATAGATTCAGAACAATACAGCAATACGTGAAGCTGTTCAAATATGGTACACAGTCAGCATTAACTTATTAATTTCTCTTTGTATGAAACACATTAGTAGCAAGAATCCATTATTCTAATGAAATTATTGCCAAGAACTATGTCTAAAGATAAAGCAGATTTCAGAGGATGTGAACTTCAGCTTTCCAAATACAATGAAAAGGAAAATTTGAACAATGTTTTGTATTTGTATTAACACCCTAGATGAATATTGTTTCAGAGGCCAAAACTAAAAATCTAGCTGAAATCAGGTCGACACAAATAAGAAATTCAAGGCTAATACAAGACATGTCTCAGCTACTACTGATGTTCAAATAACACACAGCAAACATACCACAGAAAAAAACAAGTCCATTGAACACAGCTCCTAAGATCGACAGCACCATAATCAGAAATGCATTTTTGCACAGCTACCAGTGTATGAATATGAAATAAGCTCTGTAAGTATGTCTGCTCTCTCCTTTGATACATGCATCCTGTCTAACTCTTGCTTCTTAGCCATCAGAATTTCTACAGAGAAAATATTCTGCATGCATGATTAAATCAGCAAGTCTCACACACAAAAAAAGGCAAAACCATCAGACTGATATCTTGAGATATCTGGTTAAGGAAGTATTTCCTTTTAAGGAATCATCTACCTTGATCAAAACTGTACTTTTTGATCCAGTTCCCAATCAGAAAACAGCTTTCTACTTCCTACATACTTATCTTCATTCATAGTTCAGTTACACGCAATGGATATAACTATTTAAACCTAATGCATTTGACAGCTGTATTGTTTAGTAACAGCAATAATTTGAAAGGATTTGCTGCTATACATAGCTGTCTAGAAAATGTATTCCAAATACCAGCACAGTGAAGTCTATGTACGATTAAAAAGTCACACATTATATCCTATAAAATATATAATCTAGAAATAGATTATGAATGTTTTTTCAAAACATCAGAAATGTAACAGAACACTTAATCCAATTTCATGTTTGGGAAAAAAGTTTCGTTAAGGAGTGCTTTGCTGGATTTAAACAGCAAATGAAAGGTTATAATGATAGCAGGAGACCCAATAAGGAGAAAGTAAGTGTGCTTCATTTGTGAAACTACCTTTTGTAATTCAGTTTGTGAAACAGATTTTAGAGTTAATTTTCAATTAAAAAAAAAAACAGAATTTCAAGAAAGATTTGTAGCTTCAGGGGAAAAAAATGGTATATTTCTCTTTTTAAATAAAATTTCAGACAAAAAGTATCTGTTTTTGCAAGTGACTAAAACTATTGTTTAGAAAGAAACAAAGTACAAACCCTCTTTTTGACACAGTAATGAAAAGAAGGGGTGTTTGCCAGTACCTGGATGACAACAGAAGAAGCAATAAACACATATGAAAAAAAAATTAAATAAAAATCTATATGTAATGTAGCTGCACCTACACGGGGAGAAACAAAACAAAAAATGCTTCAGACAAACCACAAATGTTATGAATGTCTGAAGAAGCAGCACACATTTCAGTGGAAAAGCAATTTGGGTTTTTTTTTTTCCTTTTTGAGTTTGGTTTNTTTGAAAGGATTTGCTGCTATACATAGCTGTCTAGAAAATGTATTCCAAATACCAGCACAGTGAAGTCTATGTACGATTAAAAAGTCACACATTATATCCTATAAAATATATAATCTAGAAATAGATTATGAATGTTTTTTCAAAACATCAGAAATGTAACAGAACACTTAATCCAATTTCATGTTTGGGAAAAAAGTTTCGTTAAGGAGTGCTTTGCTGGATTTAAACAGCAAATGAAAGGTTATAATGATAGCAGGAGACCCAATAAGGAGAAAGTAAGTGTGCTTCATTTGTGAAACTACCTTTTGTAATTCAGTTTGTGAAACAGATTTTAGAGTTAATTTTCAATTAAAAAAAAAAACAGAATTTCAAGAAAGATTTGTAGCTTCAGGGGAAAAAAATGGTATATTTCTCTTTTTAAATAAAATTTCAGACAAAAAGTATCTGTTTTTGCAAGTGACTAAAACTATTGTTTAGAAAGAAACAAAGTACAAACCCTCTTTTTGACACAGTAATGAAAAGAAGGGGTGTTTGCCAGTACCTGGATGACAACAGAAGAAGCAATAAACACATATGAAAAAAAAATTAAATAAAAATCTATATGTAATGTAGCTGCACCTACACGGGGAGAAACAAAACAAAAAATGCTTCAGACAAACCACAAATGTTATGAATGTCTGAAGAAGCAGCACACATTTCAGTGGAAAAGCAATTTGGGTTTTTTTTTTTCCTTTTTGAGTTTGGTTTTCTGGTTGTATTCTGGTGAATAGCTTTTAAGCACTATGCCATGTTCTCTTTCCAATGAACGCTGTTGAAAATTCCTGAAAGCATTCTCCAAAGAGCGAGTACACTGAGAGCAATGATGAATAAGCTTAGTAATACAGAACACAGCCACATTTCCAAATATAGTGTATCAGCTGGCTTGACAAAAAGAATCATGCCAAAAGTGGCAGTGAGGGGTGTAAATGATCCATCTCCCTCTCTAATACTGCTATCAAAGAGCAGTTGTGTTGGGTCAGACTTTGAACTGGTTTCCACATCACACATACAAAAATAATATTTTAATGAGCTGTAAAATATGCCTCCTCTTGACTTACAGCTTTAAAAAGTGAGCATGTTCACCTAACAGCTTTAGAAGGTAACCGTGAGAAATCTGCACAAAACCCCAGAAGTACTAAAGAACTGCCACCAAGCCAATGCATTTTTGTTGTATTATTTTAAAAAATAAACAAAAACAACATGACTGCTTTAGCATTTTATTTAAGAAACCTAATACTTATGGTATTAGAGAATTTGGCTTAATCACAGGACCACATTTCCTTATGGAAGCAATGCCAAGCTTTGATGATAAAATACAGAGCTTTCTAAATAATAGGTTGGAAAAAAATTTCCATTTAATCATTAACAAGGCCCCTAGCTTTTCCCATACACATGACAACCAAAAAATTCACTGCAGTGCTACATAGAGCTGCAGTCAGGTTTGACAGGAAAAAGAAATGAAAATATTTATCTTCTAGCATTGTAAAGACACCTACCTCTCCCTCTCTCTAACTGGGTAAAAACACAAGTTTGCAACCTCTCTTACAAAACTATGAATATGGTCACTGCAAAAAGTAAACACTATGTTAATTTTTAACTGTGCTGGTTTTAAAAAAAAATTTCCTACATGATGCAGACTACAGAGTCGGATTTCTTCTGGATGTGTATCTCGCTTTCTTTTCCAGTGGCCTCAGAATCCCTGAAGTGCTCTGGCACCCTCCTTGTCTCTTCTGGGACTGCCTGTTGCTTTCAGTTCCCTCCCCACATGACCACACAAGCCAGGCCGCATCTCCTTTTGCAGGTTTCAATGTTTCCATGTTGGGCAAAACCACCAGCACACGTGGCCACTAAGTGACAAACAGGCCCAGCAGGTGAACTATTCTCAACACAGCGTGTCCTCTAGCAAGCAGGTCAAGTTCTGTTAGAGCATTCCCACTCCACCAAAGTTGATTGAAAACATCCAACAAGCTGATGGGTGAAGCAGGACAAACTGAGCAGCAGAGTGAACTGACAAGCCTTATTTGCTTCAGCTATTATTTTTTACTTTACAGAGCAGTAAACCAGCTACCCAAAAACTTGCCAGACTTCTACAATACCAACCCAGTTAGGAATTCCCACAGCAAGAGTTACCTCTCCAAGTTTAACTTTGCTTCAAGGACTCAGTATATTTCAATGCAGTATCTTAACACTGTATCTTCTGTAACTCAGATCCTTGTAGATGCTAATTACGTTCTGTTCTCTTTATTACATAATAGTTACCACTCTATGCATCTACTTGGCACATACGGGCACAGATGGCAGAGGGGTGCAGATCTATAATCTGTATTAGAAGGATACATATGGGTAAACAAGGGCAGACAAGGAGAAGACAAGGGAATTCTCAAGCCATGCAGAGAGCAAGGGGAGGTGAGTATTGTAGGTGGCTGTGCGATATGTTCCTTGGCTGCATCAAAAGGGAGAAGAGATGAGTGGGCTGCACAGACATGAGGCTTGCAATTCCTTTTTCTAGTTTGACTGCCTAGCCTAAGTCCTTTCCCCTCTGCTTCAGAGAGGGAAGTGCATCATCTCTTATATCAACGTATGTTAAGAAGCCAGGGTCTTAAAGGACAAGCTTAATGCTTATAAGCAATTGACAGGAGTTCTCCAATCTGTATGTAGAACACATTTTACACTTGATATGACCAGTTTTACACAGAATGTAATCTTTTGCTTCCACTGATCAAGTTTGGTTTTTTCCCCTAAACTTGAATCTTATGACTGTGGCTAAAAAAATAAATACATTTCATAGCAAATAGATGAAATCAAGAAGTGTAAGAACAGTGTGGGTGGAGGAAGAGATCTGTGATCTTTAAGAAAAATTCAGCTTATACATTTACAATGAACGCTATGTTTTCTTCTGAAAACCACCTACATCATGTCACTTGGAAACCACATTAACATTCTCATCACTCCTAAGGTATTAATCGAAATGTTCCCACTAAATAAATGACTAATTAGTTACTGATTCAATCCTTTTCCCCCCAGCTCTTTCACCTTTGATGTACTCCACCCCTTCTCTTCCTGCTATTAATTCTCTTCTCCTATAACTGCCTTTTCCTTCTTCCACTTCCTCTACAAACTTATCCCAAAAGCTGTTCTAAATACAAATGTCATTGCAGTTCACTGTCTGTTTTCTTTCTCCAGCATGTCTCTGTTCTTCTGTTTAAGTTGCAAGCTCTTTTTTTTTAAACATGTTCCAAAGTATTTCTGTAACACTCATGACAATGCTGACAAAAATGACCTAAAGAAAGCACTAATAAGATTAATAATAGAAAAACCTGTATTTTTCCACTTATGACTGCATTCCACATAAAATATCATGTGAATTTATGTTTCCCTTAACCATAACCCACACAATTTCCTTGAAGAGCTAGCTTTGATACATGTGCTCCTTGTGGCAAGATGCTGTACTTAGAATCAGTCCAATGCACAACACAATTAACACAGAGTGCCCTAGGATCTTCTGCTCTCCTAAAACAACTTGCACCCCTCAAATGCAGTCCCTTCTTGGTAGTTAATCTGAACACTCTATTCTATATAAAATACAGACCAGCTGCTTAGGCTTTTCCTGTGAGCATCAAGTCAAGAAAGCCCTCTCCAGCAGCAACCCACAGCTCTAGATACGCATGTTCTGCAGGAAGAGAGAGATCCTGGAACACACATATATTGGTTACATGCTGCAGAAGTTTTTTTTCCCAGTTCCATCTTATGAGGTTCTGCTTACCATTGCCCCCTCACTTCGTAGCATCTGCCTCCTGGATTCAAGACACTCCAAAATCACAGGTCTTCCTCCACAATCTTCTTGATTAAAAAAACACTTACTACATTCCCTCATATCTCCCCATCTACAGAGAACTGCACTGAACAGCATCCACAATCTCCTGAAAGAATAGTGAGAAGTTGCCCTGCTCTGTTTCTTTGTAAAGTCTACAGTTTTCATCCTTACCATAGTCTCCTTTATTTTTCTTCTCCCCTCACCCTGTCTTTTTACAAGAGGAAAAGTAACAGCGACAGCAACCAAGAACAGCTACCAAGAGACCTACAGGAAATGCAGGACAGAGGGATTTTCTCCAATATGTTGACACTGCTTCTTGCAGCCCAAGTTGCAGGAGACCTGTGAAATTACCAGGGGCAGCTTCTCCTACTTCATACACAAAGTCACTTTTATTTTCTTTTCATGACTTAACCACACGATCTATTTGCAATAGGGCTCTGAACATTTTGTCACTCTGGTAAAGCAAATTAGATAGGTTGTCACCATCACTCCTTAACAAGAGCAGTCTTGAGAAAAACTCTGAAAGTCTTATGTCTTTGGTTCAGTTATTTCTTTCCCATACCTTTTGTCATCTTTCTCACTTAGCACATACATTTTATTCCCTTCAGGAGGTAGGTACCATTTACTTCTGTCTCCCCTCTCTGGGATACTTGCTTTTCACATGCAATTCTTTTCTTCAAGGAATCTACCACATCAGTGCTTGGAAGCTTTGCCGTTCTCTAAAGTAGACACAGTACCATATGAAAAGTACAATCATCTAAATAAATGTAACTGATTAAGAATAAATTTTCCTCCCAATGGGGAAAAAATAAAGACTCGTACACAAAATGTCTCTCTAGCCTTTGTTAATGAAAAGAACTTACTGGGAAAAAAATCATTAGAAATATATGTCCATGTTCTTAATGCTTCCAAATGAATGCTGTCTCTTCCTACAGGATGGGTTTGAGTACAATTACAGTATATGAATGCCATTGCTTTAAAAACAGTTAACAGCAACTAAATAAATAAATAAAAATGTTAGATAACATTTTTGCTTTTGTACTTATTCAGAAAACTCCAGTTCTTGCAAAGCATCTGTTTTTCAGCTAGACCACTTTTTTACTTAATTCTTCATATGCCCTGTTTACTAAGTCATAAGCCAGTCACATGATTGAAATACACTTCAATAAACTCAGATGTAAAATACATTTCGATTGTTTGTGAGAACACTACTTACATGGTTCATCCTGGAAGAGCTGTTTGCTATTGCAGTGTAATCCCAGAAGAAACAACCTCAACATATAAAAGACACTTCGGAAAAGTTTAGTCTACAAAACAAGTAAGATTGTCTAGATCTAGCCTCCCAGTGCTCACATAAGAAAACTTCCCAAATGGTAAAACCATAAATACAGAAATGTTAATATGGACCAAAATATTAGCCAGTAAGTCATAGCTACACAAGACTTATAGTCAGAAAGTTACCTTGATTTTGCCTGTTATCCTGTGCACATACATACTACACAATGTAAAAAGCGTTCATAGGCTAAGACATGAACTAGTAATTATGTGCTACCTTTGCTGTACTTAAATGGCTCTTTAAAGATCTAAATACTCCACAATTTTCAAAAATAGGTCCTGTGATGGCTTAACACAACCTATTCTACTTGCCATTGAAATGTGCCAATGAAACTCAGAATCACTTCAGCATGTCATTTCAGACACCAACTCCTTGGCCATGCTGGCACATTTACCAAGTGTCTTCATGGAAATCTCAATATTAATGATGACTAATGAGATCAAAAACTAGGACCTGCCATCACTATTTCCTGTATTTTGCTTAGTCAGACTATTTTACAAAAGTAAAAACAAAAAATCAGTCACACTGATGACTAAGAAGGCACAAGTTAAAATTAAGCAATACTATGTTAATAGAGGTGCAACAAAACACTAACACTCAATACATTGCTCCATAGTGGACAGCTAAGAGCAGACCTTCTGTCCCTGTTCAAGACAGCTGATGTGCTTTGAAATTTCAGCAAGGCCTTGCATGCAATTAGGACTTTAGGATGATGCTATCCAAGCAGATATTTCCATGGCAATTGTTTTTCAAGCCAAAAATGTACATTTCACATAGCTCTGTCTTGGTCACTAAGAATCATAGTAATTGCAACCACTGAAAAAGAGGCAGCACCTCTTTAAATGGCAGAAAGAACTACAAATAAAATTTTAATCTATTCCTCCATTTGTGTTACTGAAAAAAAAAAAAAAAGCTGTGTGTATACACCATCCATTTTTTTTTTAATTCTCTAGAATGCACAGAAAAGATTGATGCACACTGATACATATCACTACATATTTACTGTGACCTGCTTCACATAACAGCTAGAGCAGAAGAAACAGAGCCAGGCTGAATAGTAAAAAAAATAATTCTTGGGTATCACTGTAGATTTTTTTAAAGTCGGTTTTTAATTGCATTATAGTCAATAGCATAAATAACACATAACTAGGCAATAACATATATTCCAATTAACTGGATTGTCTCAAAGGAAGAGATTTAAAGCTGAAGACACTTAATGCCAAGGACTACTGTTTAATTGCAACAATAATTCCACATAAGTGGAATGCCCTCAAGCAACCTAGTAGCAATTGGGCCCACAATTATTGTTATGCACTGAAAATTCCTCCTCTCGGTTCAGCTTAGTTTTTGCTTTAACACCTTTGCCTACCCTCTGCTTTCTACATCTACTGCAACTCTAGTATGATTTACTATTGCCTCCTACACTGCTCCCTTCCAATTAGATAATTACCCAGGGCCATCACACTGACAAAGCACATCTCCAGTCTCGGCACAGGCAGCACATCCTGTACCGGCATGGCCACACTCCCTGCGCCCTTCTCACGTAACCAGTTCTCATGGTGAAGTTACTCCTCCAGGCAGCCAGATGCTGCAGATGTAACCACACAACAGATACATCACCTACATTTTATTGTGAAGAACTTACTACCCACAGAGTCCTTGCAATATGTACACAAAGTGACAACAAACCTCTTGCAAATCACTCTAGTGAAAGGGAGGAAGGAAAGATGATATCCAGAGCAGAAAACAAGTTTCACAAGCTTTAAGACTCCTTCTAGGCTATGTGGCAACACACACAATTCTTGCCCTCAAAACGCGGTTCATTACACATTCAAGTCTTGTACCGACTTAAATTGGCTGAATGTTTCAATACCACTGCTGGAAACAAAAAAAAACACTTAAGTACCTATATTTGGACACTGAATTGACACTACCCAGTGTGCACAATTAAACTGTGCATGAAATTATAAATATCTGAATTCAGCTACAGTTTCATGTTGCTTCCTGTGAATACCCTGGCCTTAAAGAAAGGGTTCTAAGCAGTTTTAAAGTAACTGCTGTATTTTTTTCTAGCTAAGAGTATGAAGCACAGCTATTCCATCAAGCTTCTGCAGCAGATTAATTTCTTAAAGATGTAGTCAGAGGTGGTACTGGTGGGATTTCACCCTGACCAGGAGAGTTTAGGATCACCATCAGACCACAACAGACAAAACATGGTCCAGAAGTGTTTTTTGAATTCCCAGGGCTTCCAGGCTGCAGCCACGAACCACAGCAGAAACTAGTGTGAACAACAAAAGACATGTTTGAGAATTTCACTGTGTATTTGTGTACCTCTTCTTAGCCTTCCCAAGATGTAGGAATAGTTATGCCAGTTAATGGGCTTGCTGTTAAATTATTCTGCATGCCTTGTACACCTCTAAAAGACACCTGACAGATCATGTTGACTTCGGATCATGGTTGCATGGAGCCAAAAAGTTCAGAGTGGCTCTCCATCTCCATGAGAATGTGCTGCTCTTTTACCCACACAGAGGTTACACCTGGCCTGCCTTCCTGCTCTGGGTGCAGAGTGATATCAGCTCATTGCATACACATACACATAAAAATCTATCACTGCTCATTTTTGGGAATAATGAATGAGCATTACTGCCATTCATTCCATGTATATTCATTCGAGGAGAGTTGAGTGCTTTGTTATATAGCAAGGCCCTACAATGGTTGCCAGTGTATAAATTGTAGCAGTGCACAGATTTACTGCAATGCAATTGATAAGAAATACTCTGTGGATGCTCCTTAATAGCTTGAAAGAAACGTTTTACCAATATATTTACTACAGAGCTGCTTCTTTTGCTGGCAAACCCTTACAGAAGAGATCACAGCCCTCAAGCCCAGTTACAACTAAACTTCAATTCACGCCAATTTTAGTGTGCTCAAACCACCCAGGGCAGGCCAAGCACTCAGCATTTCTAAATCCCAAAAGAGTAATATTTGACACTTGGTGAGGAACTTCTGACAGCATTTAAGAGCTATGCACACTGAAAAAAAAAATTAAGAAACTTCTGCTTTGAATGCCTGATAAGTGATGTAATTGAGGGCTTAACAACTGTCAGAAAGTCTTCCAAAACCCATTTGCCTTAAGCCCACTCCCTAGCTAGTGGTTAAAATGGTAATTATTTGAGAAGATGTCTAGAAGTTTCAGATGAAAGACTTGGCAGTTTTCTGATCTTTTTATTCTAGGTTTGAAAATGAAGCAGCATATTCTTTCAAGCACCTTCATACCTTCTTGCATTCATAGTTGGCAACTTGAGACATTACAGTCTTCTCCATGTTTACTCAAACTCTGCAGTGGTTTAAAATAAAGAAGCTTTTAACATACACATTTACTGGGCTCTAAGGAACAAGAAAGACACAGCAGTATAAAGTGTTACTTAGCTTCATCCCTGAGCTTTAAGATGTTTGATACAGTAATAAACAAAATGTATACAGACTATAAAGAACTCTAAACTGCCATCATTTTCTCAGAATGCTAATCCTTACAATTTAGAAGAATGATAGGAGAACTGCTAGGCAGCACCTTTTTTTTTTTTGCATGCTCGCAGGTGACAACACAAGCCAAATATTTTAAACATTTATTTTAGCACACACATCACATTACAAAGTACATTGCCCACTCCAGTTCTAAAATACCTAGGAAACCATATAACTTTCTGAATAAAGTCCTCCTCCCTGTATTAGGGCAGAAAGAATGACCACCATGTTTTCAAAAGGTAACTGCCTCTAGTATACTAATAAAACTGTTAACATGTCTGCTGAGAATCTGTTTTCCTGCCCTGTCTTAATTTGGTGCACAAATCCTAGTCATTTCACCAACCTATCCCTCTGGCCCCCAGCCATGCACTGAGTCACAGAGTAGGGCTGACCAGACCCTACAAGCAGTATTTCAAAATGTTCAGATAAAGAGCTGAAAAGATTTCTATAGTTTTCCTACAAACTCCTAGGAAGCCTGAGCTTGTCTTGTCTCTGATCCCTCCAAATTGAAATTTCAATTTTTTTGAAAGTTTTTATTTCAAGTTTTTATTTCTAAATACCTTCTTTCCTAGTTTCCTGGGCCTAACTCATTCCTGCACAGCCAGCAAAGATAATCCACTCATGCCAGATTCCAGCAGTTTGAACTTTCAATAGTCCCAGGCCCCTGCAGACCCCGCACTTTCCATCTCACCTGAGACCTGAAGCTTCCTGTGCTGCAGCAAGAATCCAGTTGGAGCAGCAGAGTCAGGGCCTGCTGCCACAGCCACAGCCCCATGTCCCTCACCAGCAACACCACCAGGTCTCCTTTGGCCATAAAGGACCATGAATGGATACTGCATTAACCAACAAGTCACACCAGCAACACTTGGGAGATGATACTTATATCCATCAGTCCAAAAAGAAAATTCATTCCTACTGAAAGTAATCTCAAAGGAAAAAACAGCAGCATGACTCCAGACAAGAATGGCTGTTAGTGTTATGATTCCCAGTTCTTGTAGCTGAGTTTCCTGCTACCACAAATAGAACCAATATCTACGAGTCAGGCGAATTTGTAAATGGATAGAGATGGTCCTGAGAGACATTAAGGACAGAACTGAATGCAAACACCATGGCTATTGTAGCAAAGCTGCACCTAATATCTTGCTGCAAGTAACACCGGTTAATCTCTACCCACCAAAGAAAAATGCATTATTGCAGCAGTACTTCCAAAACTAGACTGCTTGCGTCCCAGGCCCTAGGCCAACATGTCAAATACGGTCAGGACAGAAGCCCGCAGAAATGTGCTCAAACCAGCTTTCTGTTATCAACCTGATCTGCCGTTTGAGAGTTTTCTGGAAAAGATACAAGTTTATCTTTACAGAAGGTAAAATATTCCTCAAAGTTGCACAGAATTTTGCTGTCTTGGAGTGCTACAGTAAAACCCCAGTATGACAAATAAAACCAGTATCGTGACGCTAACTTCCCACTTTCACACTAGGTACACACCATGCCTTTAAGACCACAACCACTGTTTACTAGAGTTTGCAAAGTTTTTGGATGTTTATATCATTATATGAAACTCAACACTATACCTCCAAAGCACTTAGAGGCCAACTCTCAGACATCACAGAAGAGAGCAAGCAATTTTTTTATTAGTCTATTCATTTTTTTTTTTCCTAAATGGCCAAACTCAAAGTGTAACAGGACAGTTTTTATATTCAGGCCTAGATTCAAAGAGACAGTAAGCCACAGAAACAGGTTGTAAAAGCCAGGCATCCTACAGTGACAGAAGGATATCATAATATTATCTGTCATTGTCTTGAAAACAGGAATTCGATTGTCAAATAGAGTATTGACAAATGCAAAAATTGTAATTTCACGAGCCCTTACACAGCCCACTGTTCCCAAGCATCAGCTGTGAAAAAAAAACTGCTTGAATGCTGACTTTTGGAAATAGAGGCAGAGGACAGACACAATCTGAATCTGACAATCACGTGAAAACCCAACAGTAATTTTCTGCAACTCTAAGTTTTACAGTTCTATCAGTGTACTCACTGCATCAGCACACAGAGCTTCTCAAATTGGTCTGACAACATCCATTTTACTTGCTCCTGACTGACAGAATCAGGTGTAGCATACTCCAGAGGGAATGGATGCTTCTCTATTTTAAGTAGAGTTAATATATTAATATGCTATCAATGCAACTCTGCTTAGCAAAGGGGAAGATTACACATTGTAGGTGGTCATCCAAAGTAACCAGCCATTTCTTTCTTCACCAGCCAACCCTTATTACTTTCTGCAAGTCTAAAAATACTATCCCAGCACACAAAGTTCCTTTAAGTAAAAAAATTCATCCATCCATACACAGCTCAGCTTCCTGCTAAGATCCACTTACTTTGAAAAAGGCAGCTTCCAAAGAAAGGATTACCCAATTGCAAGACCATAGATACAAACATATGTATATGTATATGACATCAATACATACCAGGAATATCCAAGCACAGGCAGTTACCCTCCAAAGTGGGCAGTAGTAGTTACAGACTGGTTGCTGGCTTACAGAGGTTAGAGCTGGAGTTCCACAACAAGACTGCTGAAATGCGTCAATCACCAGTTTCGGGAATCACAACACCTCTAGCCATGCTACCTGGAAGCTCACAGACCACCCAGATGCCACAGACTGCACAAGGCAGTGGAGAATGACCCAGAAGGGTATGAGTCCTATTTTGAAAAGGCAGTTTTGTTTATGTAAAAAACTAAACCCTGGACAAATGGGTCACAGACTTTTAGGTACAGGCCAGTAGTTATTTCTGAGTAACATATATAACAAGAAAAACTATGCAAATGCATTAAAGAAATGTTTTTGTATCAAGGGTTCAATTGACAAAACTGAATAAATAAACCTGTAAATAGGTGCAGGGAACCAGCTAAGACTGGAAAATCTGAGCATTTTATCACTGGTTTTGAAGAAGTAAGAAAATCAACATTATGAATATTGATATTAACTACTGTGCCATTCTATCAAAAGAATGGAAAAGCATATTGGTGACTATTTATCAAACCCCAGTAAAAGTCTGGAAAAACAAATGTTAAAACCAGAATAAGGAGTAGCGACTACCAATGCAGTAAAGCAGAACCATTTTAACAAACTCTGAAATGTTGTCTGTACAGATATGAAAAATGTAACAAAAGCATCTATATGCCTAACACCTTCTACTTTTGAAAATTATAAATTATATTCTGTTGCATTTAGGGGAAAAAATGTAAGCTTGAAAGCTAAAGCAAATCTTATATAGATGCCTGGAACTAGAGATTTGATGCACAGGGTAACTCGGTGTTTGTTAACTCAGGCATCTGTTCATGGTTTCACAAATACACTCTAGCGACCTACTATTTTAGCTTCTTTTAAGAGTACACAATTGAAAAACTGAAGGAGGGAAATAAAGCTATTCTGCTACTGTTCTATCATTACAAAGATCTTCAGAGGTGAAAACTTCAATGATCACTTCTTCCAAGCTCAAGAATGCTCCATCCTTATGTGCAGGGATAAAGGTGGCAGGTCTGCACTGATGGACAAGACACTCCTGACAAAACTCAAACAAAGAAACAGAGGAGGTGAAAACATGGCCAGTCTGCTCAGGAGAAATCAAGCTACTGTTTGAGCATGTAAGGGTGGGGACAGGAAAGCTAAACCCCATTTGAGTTGATCTGGAAAGGGACAAAGTACAAGAAGGACAGTAAGAACGGCTTCTACAGGTGCATCAGGAGCTAAAGGAAGAGGAGACAAGGCAAGGTGAGCCTGATGCTGAATGGGACACAGAAAACAAGAAACTGGAACTGTACGTCTTCTTCAATGACAAAACTTGCTTTCAGGAATCCCAGGCCCTGAGATCTGTTGGAAGGAAGACATAGCTTTGGTGAAATAGGATCAGGAATACAAACATTTAAACAAACTTTAAAAAAAAAAACAAATAAAAAACCGCAGACTGAAAGGGACCACTGGAGACTGACTTGTTCAACTCCCCCCCCCCGCCCCCGCTCAGGCACTGCCACCTAGAGCCAGCTGCCTGGGACCATGTCCAGACAGCTTTTAAATATCTCAAAGAATAGAGACTCAGTCTCCAAACAGTGCTCAGTCACCTTCACAGTAGAAAAAGTATATACTGATGCTCAGAGAGAACATCCTCTGTTGCAGTTTGTTCCTATTACTTGCCACTGGGCACCCCCAAAAAAACCTGGCTCTGCCTTCTTTGCACTTTCTCTCCAGGCATTTGTACACACTAAGATCCTGCTGAGCCTTCTTTTGTCTAAGCCAAACAGGGTCAGATTTTCCAGCCTTTCTTTATGTGAGGAAAGTCCCCTCATCTTAGTGACCCCTCCACTGGCCTCTCTTCAGTAACTCCACCTCTCAGACTGGGGGCTCAGAACTGGGCACTACACTCCAGACGTGGCCTCACCAGTGCTGAGTGGAGGGAAGCTCTTGAAGCAAGTAACCTTGATGGGAGAGCAGTGGATGCTGTTCATCTCTACATTATTAAGGCTTTTAATAACATCTACCATCACATACTCAGACAAGCTGGTGAACTTAACTGAAAACTGGCTGCACTGCTGCATTCAAGAGGTTGTGCTGCTTGGCAAAGTTCAGCTGGAGGCTGGGCACACCAGCACACCCCAGGGATTAGTACTGGGACTAACACTGATTATCATCCTCACTGGTGACTTGAGCAGTGGGACAAAGTAGATATACTGTTCCACAAATTATATAATTGCAGACATCAAGACACTGTTCATTTGAATTACGCAGAGGCAAACCTGTATAAAGAGATCTTTCAGAAGTCCTTGCCAGAAATATTTCAATATAACAGTTCTTAAATGCAAAAGCTCCTTCTCTCAGTTCTTGAAGTTATTATGTGGTTCCATCTACAAACTCGTCAAATAAAGATAACCAAGCACCTCCAACAGTGGTCACAAGGAAAACCCCCACAGGACCTGTCAAGGGCAGGAAACAGCCTGCACCTCATGCTTGGCTGGCACCAACCCCTTCCCACAAAGAAACTCATCTTCCCTTAGCCTAGCATGAGAATGGGCACACCCGGCAAGACCCAGCATACAGGAAGTTCTGGACCAGCAATACAAGTTCCATGCAAGTAGAAATCCACACACCACATCCTCTTCCTACTCTGCTGAAACACTACTTGACAACTTTGGGCACTAGTGCTCTAAAGCATTAAAGACAAAGCAAGATTACCTAAGAAATACAGGAAGCATTTGTAATGTAGGAGACTTATGATTCCATCATTATTTATCATATTCTAAGAAACATACAAATACATAAAAAGGACAACCTACAAACTGATCTGCATGCAGAAGGCTAGAATCAGATATCTAACACAAGCGCCCCAGAGACTGATTCCCCTCCTTTCAGTGCAGGTTATCACACTCTTAACAGAAACAATAAAAAAAAAACTGAATAGAACCGACAGACTTTATAGTCCATCTTCAATTACAAAAACAATTTTGACCTACATTAAAACACTGGTTGAAAACCATGTGCTCAAACACTGCTGTAGGCACTTCCAGGACAGGTTAGCCAATTCCTTCAGAGATATTGGGAATATATCCAAGAACAAAACAAGCCAACTAATCTGTCATCCCCCAGTACATAACAGACTTTAACACCAGGCTCAGAAAACCCTTCTGAAAAGTAAAATGATAGCTCCCAAATTACAAGTTATATTGTACTTTGACTCCTAATAGGATATTAGCAGATACATTCTCAGAAATACGTATTTTCCTTTATTTCTGCTTTATGCATTACCTACATCCGGCCAATTTCAGAGCCTGTAAACACCAGTACTGGAGATAAAACTGATCTCAAGCACATTCACATCTCTGCATGATTCAGCCCAGGTTAGACATACAGGTGGAATCCTCCTGCAGTGACAGGCCTGCTGCTCTGGCCTGGTAACAGAACCCAGAACTGAAATGAAAGAATATAGCTCTAATTCTTCCTTATTTCAAAGAAAGAAAAAGGATTAACAGACTACCTGAACAGTATGGGAAGTGGTAAAGAAGGGCAGGGATAGATGGAGCAACTGGAATAGTCCTTTGTTAGAAGAGATGCAAGCAAGAGGCAATGTAGGGCAGAGCAGCTAAAAACAGAAAAAGGGAGCAAAGAAGGTTAAAGCAGAGGAAGGGCAAGACTAAAATGCAAAGCAATGATAAAATACATCTGGGCATGAAGTCACCTCTTAATTGCTACAAGCACAAGCCTAGCTCCAAATACACAAGTCAAAGGCCACACAACACTAATGAGCCATTTTTTTTATGAAGCAATGAAGAACTCCTGCTGTACTTTTAGTTTTGAGAGGTTCTTTCTCATATTTTACATAACAGTCTAAGTTAAAAAACATTATTAGTCATCTAAAGCCAAATTTAGGAGGCTGAAGTGTCTCTAACACTTATCTGGCAAAGGATGGTCACAATCAAATAATTCCCTTGACTATAAAAAGCTGTACCACCACAGGTTTGTCAACCATGAACACAAGCCTAAAGCATCTGGAAAAGAGGAAAGACTGAATCACTGCATACATCTACTCAGCAAAGAACAAACTGCTAATCCCATTACAGACTGAGGTACAGTAAGATTAAGGAAAGAATGATGGTATATAAATATTACAGTGATACTGGGAAGAAGCCAGTCTACACAATAATACCAAAAGAAGCTACTAAAATCAGCTAAACATTTATTTGATACACTTACAAAAAACACCAGCTACAACAAATTTAGCTAATTGTTGGGAATCAAATTCGAAAGACATTTATTCTTATAATTAGAATCAAAGAAAACATGCCTTGAGAATATTCTGATTTCAGATGTTTGAGATTGTACTAATCTACTAAAAAAAGGAAGTCCTGTCATTTTGGCATTATCTCCCTCCCCTCCCAGTTGAACTAGCTAGATACTAAGCACGAGACTTCCTCATGCATTAAATATAAACTTCTGGTAAGAAATTATTAATTCAAAGGTAGCACAAAATGCTGAAGGGCAAAAAAAATTAAGTCCGTATCCAACAGAACAGCTCAAAAAAAGTATGTATTTCTTCATTCACTTTTATCAGCTTGCTAACTCAGAACTATTGCATTATTTACTATAAGTTTGTCCTTATACCCCTTCATCTCCCATTAAAGCTTTCTTAAGCAAATGGAGTGCTTCTTACTATCAACACCTGACTGATCTTTCTAGGGAAGATAGTTTACTAACTATCCACAAGAAACAAGCCCTTAACTCCCTTGCCTCTCTCTTGTATCAGATCCTCAGACAGCTGTTTGACCAGAAAAGAAAAAATACTTACTCTTTGAAGAAAATAAGTTGATAAACTCTATGAATTTGCCAACCCACTTTTGTAATTTTATTTCCTTGCTTGAATTTTGCTCCTCCTGAAGACTCTCACAATTTTTTTTTCCTAACTCCTTTAGAGCAGAATTAAAAATCCTTATGTACTGCCTTTATCTGCATGTTCCTAAATAATATTCTTAATTTAGAAAATATTAACCTCACTTTATAACTCCTAACTGAGAATAAAGCAATCCATCCTGACTTCAGTCGTCAGTATAGGCAGACTTAACAGAACCCAGGCTTCCAAAAGCTTAATCCACAGGTATTATGAGGTCTCATGCACCAAGCACTATGACAGCCTACTAGAAAATAAACAGATCCCTTAAGACCTCCAGTACCCTGAAAGTGCCTCTTTTTTTTTTCCAAAGAGTAATCATTGAAACATTCACTTGCTGAGAACGACACAATTCATCAAATTAACTACATAACCAGCACCACTATGGTGAAGTATTACATAGATACAGTAGACATATCTAGAGTTATTATAATGAAAACATCATCAAGATGTACACTTTCCCTTACAGAGAGGCACAATACAGTCTATTTTTAATTTCTGTACCATACTGAAATCAGAATTCTATTTCAAGGCACATGTGACTTCAGCAACATATCAGGCCATCTCTCGAAATAGTGATTGTACAGATTACAAATGATTTTGGGGTTTGAGGCATTTCTTCCCCCAACAGCCTAAATCTATTTCTCAGCTCACAATGTCAAGAATGCGTTTTCAACTGTACTGCAATATATACTTCAATCCCTGCTAAACAAGCCAAAAACTTTATTAAGGCACAAGCCAGCATGCTTGAACCTCTACCATATTAAGTTACTCAATTGAGCAAAAATATCAGGAAACCACCCCCGCCTTTGAGCCCATCATGCCTTTCCCTCCAACAGCTTGTACACTGGCTTACTATTTTATATCAGGAACCTGATAGTGGACATCCAGAATGCCACAGTTGTTTACTCATCTACAAAATACTTATGTTTCACTTGACAGCTATGAGATCACAACAACTGAAAGCAGAAAACACTTGGGAGACATTAAGCTAACATTGTAGCGATTTTCAGAGAACAAAGCTGTCACTTGAATAGACAGGTGCCTACATTACACGCTCTTAGAAGGGACAAACACAATCCACTTTTAGCTTGATCTCAAGAGCAAGCTTAGGTTCCAAGGACAGGTCCATCCAGAAGAGCAGATACTAAGCCTGGGAAATAGCAGCTTTGAACCGTGAGGGACAACTTCCAAAAGGAAGAACTGAGACAAATTCAAAATTTAGGAACTTGCTAAGAACTGAAGGCAAAGCACAGCCTCAGCTGTGGTAGGCCCTAATCAAGCGTTGCAGGGTAAGGAAGAGGAGGAATGGTTCATGGGACAGGCAGCTGTTGCAGCAATAGGGGGAAGCTAAGACGCCAAGGCTGTTTCAGGAGTAACACCCCTGTCAGTAAACAGTTTATGATTTAACCTAATTCTAACTCCTCCCCCCCCTTTTTTTCCTCCAAAGATTTAACCCCTTTCCTAAAGCAGGCTGCAGACGGGGTGAGAAAGGAAAGAAACCAGAGCACTCTTCTCCAGTCAGAGGAGGGCTCTGGGGAGCCACGCACCCGCAGAGACGCCCCCGAGAGCTAGGGGCATGGGGGGCTCCGTGGGAAGACGAAGTAGGAGCAGGGAGAATTCAAACCGTATGACATATTAAAAAAAAAAAAAAAAGAAATTACATCATGGGGACAGCAGTTTTAAGCTATTTTCTTTACTCTCGTTCCTATCAACCTCTCGAGGGGGGATGGGGCAAAGGAAAATGCCAGTGCAGCCGCCTCGCTCACTCGAAACCCGCGCAGGCCGGGCTGGAGCGGACCCGGGAGATGCGGCGGCCGCTCCAGCCGGGCAGGGGGAGGGGGAAAGGCGGGGGCGAGCCGCGACGGAGGCTGCGGCTCCCCGGGGAAGGAGGCCCGGAGCAGCCCCGCAGCGGGCACGCTGGGGAAGGCGGGGGCGGCGAGGCCCGCGGAGCGCGCCCCGGGGCGGCGAGAGGGGGTGTCCGGAAAGAGCGGCGCATCCTGCGGGGAAGGAGGCGGAGGAGCGAGACGAGCCCACGCCGCCAGGAGGGTTGAGAGGAAGGGCCCGTGCCGCGCCGG
>VXBU01003109.1:421753-547189 GCA_013400315.1 Bombycilla garrulus | reverse complement strand
GGTCTGAGGGGAGTTGGGCATCCCCGGCCGGTTTGGGGCTGCGGGGGAGGAGCCGCGGTCGGCTGATGCGTCTCAGGTAAGGTGTAGAAAAGCCGCGATCGAGCTCTGGAACTCTCCAGTTTAATGGGGTGCGTAAAAAGACGGGGAAAACTTATTATTTCCGGGCGTTGCGGTCTGGTTTGGGCCGTTTGGG
This sequence comes from Bombycilla garrulus, assembly GCA_013400315.1. Lineage (NCBI taxonomy): Eukaryota > Metazoa > Chordata > Aves > Passeriformes > Bombycillidae > Bombycilla > Bombycilla garrulus. Next base: position 546,996 of record VXBU01003109.1, on the reverse strand, counting down.
ATAGTTCATTTAAGATGTTTGCGGATGATAATTTTCGTTCCGGGTTCCGTATTCGGAAATGCTTTCGCTCTTTTATAGAAACAGCTATCGTCGCTTCAGGCGCTTTTAGCGTTAACTGGTGTTTAAGCGCTTTAGAAGCTAGAAAGCAAAATATTTTGTAAGAAGGAAGGATCGTTACAGTTATAAAAAATAGCACCTTTCTAGTAAATATGATGGGAATTTGTGGTCGTGGCCTGGCGCGCTTTTGTTGATTCTGGAAATAGTTTCTAGTAGCCATTTACTTTTTCTTGTGGCAGAATTTAGATCTGTCTGTGACCGATACCACGAGTTGTCAAGGTGATTCCAAAACCACCGTGAGGCAAAGGCAGTTTCCTTTATTGTGAAAAAGAGAAACGTTTTGAAGGTGAGCGAGGTGCTGATTATAGGCATCGTTCCGTGGCCTATTCACGTGATCTTCCTTCCGTTTTCGGAAGCGAAACGCCTCGAAAAATAATAGCTGATTTTAAGAGTTTTAAGTTTGGGTCTGCCTGTGGCTGTCTTGCTTAGAGCGAATATATTGCATCATATGTTAATAATCACTGTCTGTTATGCAAATCCTTGCAGGTGCCTGCAGTAATCTGTGCAGAGTATCTGTAGTTAGTTGGAGTTTTGAGAGAGCAGTTTTGTGCCTGAGAGAAATAAAGGCAGCGAGTGTTCGCTCTTTAAGCTGAGGCATGGCTGAACGTCTGTCATAATTCAAACACCAGAAAGGTGCCTGCAGAGCTTTGTGATCCGCATCTGTGTACACAAAGTGCTGCTAAGCACAGGCAAGCAGGAGACTCTCAGAGTGGTTTTATTGCCCTGTTTGGGGGAGGATTTTAGATGGTGCCATACTCTAAAAGCTCACATCAGTTATGGGACTCTTGAACGCTGGTACATTTTTTTCTTTAGGTGACACAAGTGCAGATCACTTTACAAAGCTGCCAGGTGGTGGCTGCTGGGGTGTCCCTGGGAGCTGGCAGGTATTTGAGGGGCCCTTCAGGCTCACCTCACAAGTGCCTTTCCTAGTTACCAATAGTCAGCTAATTCCCCCTAACTTTTCAAATCTTTCTGCAGCCATCACTGAATTGGTTTTTCCTACTTTTATGGACAAGGTAGATGGAAGTTGTTCTACTAAGAAGTAGCAGATATTGTTGGAGATGTATTCTTGAAGTTTCCTTATTAAACAGGTAATAGCAAGGATAACCTATGGCTTTTTCTTTGATTGTATTTGCAATATTTTGGGAGGATAAAGGCAAAGTTCTTCATTACTTGTCTTTGAGCATAGGAAAAAGTTCTTACCAACAGGCAAGGCTAAGCACTATTCCTCTTTACTTCTCTTTGAGCAAGAACTGGAGGGGACAGTTCTCTCTATTTTTTTCTTTTCTTCAAGGTCCTGAAGCAACTCTCTGAAAACTTCGTTTTTGAAAATTTAAAAAGCAAAGACAATTCTTTTTTAATAAATGAAGGAGAATAAAGAAAATTCCAGCCCTTCTGTAAACTTGGCAAACCTGGACCATACAAAGCCATGCTGGTACTGGGATAAGAAAGATTTGGCACACACACCATCACAGCTTGAAGGGCTTGATCCAGCTACAGAGGCACGATACCGCAGGGAAGGGGCCAGATTCATATTCGATGTGGGAACACGTTTAGGGCTGTATCCTTCAAACTCATGGTGGTATGAAATGTCTTTATGAATAGTGAGTTTTCAGAATAAAATATACTAGAAATGGGACATGCTCGGCTGTTCAGATGTTTAATTGTTAATCAAAAATATATTTGTTTACATGCCTTTTGGTGTTAGAGAAGATGATACAAACTCTCCAATTTAGAGTAACTTCTGTGACTTATGAAATTCAGTGTTTCACTGTGAGAATATACATTACTTCTCAATTTTGAATTTTTCCTTCAGTTTTTTAAATTGTGCCTTTGAGGCTTCTAACCTGTGCCTCACCAGGCTTGGTCTTTAGTGGCTGTTTTTTTGTTTCATTGGTTGAGGATTTACAACTTTGTGTGTAAGTTCTCCCGACTGTCCCACTCTCTCATAGATGGCTACTTGCATTTTCTGCTTTCTTTAATCTCTGTAATTCTTTCTTTAATAAAGCATGGTGAAAACAAAATTTCTATTTTTCTTAAAGTGAAGAATAGGAAGATTGTTCAGATTTTATTTGCATTTGTAGGTGTGAATAGTAACTTTCCTTCACACCAGCACTTGAATGTGAAGTGATAATTGTTCTGTTCCTTCATGTTCCTTCTGCTGGGTTTGACCTTCTCTGAAGCAGGTATGGTGCAACACAGGGATGACCTTATGTGCATCCTCTTGCAGATACAATCAGGACTTTGCACACTTGCAACAAATGCTTTAGATATCAGCTGCATCTGAGCCTGACCATAGTATTTACACAGCTTTAAGTGCTTTTGTGGCTTTTTTTTTTTTTCCTAAGGCTCCTGTTTTACTTGCAGTATTTTCTAACTGATTACTGAACAGCCAGTTACTTGAAGTACTTGATAAAGCAGAATCCATTGTGCATGTTTGGTTTTAAATTTGTTTTATGTGCTGTTGGAAAGTCCTTAATCTGTACCACAGACATTATGACACTCTAGCAACCGGAATAATTTATTTCCATCGGTTCTATATGTTTCATTCCTTCAAACAGTTCCCAAGATATGTAAGTATTTAGAATATTGATGACTTAATTTAATGATTGCACTAGACAGGGACTATTTGAAATGGTGATTAATCACTTTGGTACTACTAGTGCTGTTCACTACAGAAAAATGGAAAATTAGCATTTTGTCTTTTAATTTTTACAGCTTAAATTTCGTTGTTCTTGCCTGTTTACACATTTATGTTTATGCTCAGAAGTGTATTGACATTGCAGTTACAACTTGCTGATATTGTTCTGTAGGAGTTGCAGCTGTAGTGTTGGCACTTCTGTATTAGATAAAAGAAAAAAAGAAGTGTAATACAGTTTTAAAAGCGCTTGACAGATAACATTGAACTGGCGCAAATTGTGCGTTGGGTTTCTGACCTTGAATTGAAGTTGTATAAATTGACAGTCCTCCAGATTCTGTATTTTTCCTCTGAGAAAATAAATGTTTAACACTGTATTAAAATTAGAAATTACTATGCTCATTCAGTCTTTCCTGGGAGACTTCTACAGAACTGTTAATGGAAACTGACAGTGCTTTTATAATGCTACATTGTATTGCATATCTACATGTAGACCACTTCTTGAAAGCACTTGCCTTTTTTTAGGTTACAGGAGCCTGCTGTCTCTTCCTAGCAGGGAAGGTTGAAGAGACACCCAAGAAATGTAAAGACATAATTAAAACAGCTCGTAGCTTGCTAAATGATGTACAGTTTGGGCAGTTTGGAGATGATCCAAAGGTAAAAATACTCATATTGAAATTGATTTCATCCTGTTGTACTGTAGTAAAGTGACACACATTCAATAGAGCATTGACTGATTTTCAGTTGTTCTAAATGAAGTAAGATGTTCAGCATGCATTTATGGCTCTTCTGGGTAATGTGATTGGTAGCTGTGAAAGTAATTCTTCCTAATAAAAATAGCTTTGGGAGCTTACTGGAGTAATTGTTTTCATTAAAAGTTTGCATTTTATTTCATGTACATTCTGATATAATTTTGCAAATTAAAGTAAGTTTGAGTAATTTCAGCCAGAGCAAGAAATGTTACCAAGACATAAATCATAAATAATCTGAATGGGATTTTAGGAAGTACTTAATAGTCAATCTTAAATAAGAGAACTAGATCTCAAAAGTATTGAGAAGTTTCTTGTTTACAGTATTGACTTAGCAAACCTATGCTTCTCTTTAAATTTGCTTATTTTAAATAGCAGAAGGACTTGAAACTTTTGAGTGAAATGTGGTAGAGCTTATATTTTTGTTGTGATTTTGTATCTGGCAATTTTGTGCTATGTCTGGTTCAGTTCATTCCTCTGCAGAGGAATAGAGATTTTAAAAACTACATCCACTGTCCTAAAAAAAATAAATGTGAAAAAAGGTATCTGAGTTTAAAATAATGGTATAAGTTGGAGAGCTTTCTGTTCTCCTTGGAGACAAACATGGCTGCCTGGAGGGGCAGTGTAGTCATGCTGTACACTGGCATAAGGTGTTTTTGAGTGAAAGAAGGAATAATACTGTGGTTACCTTGTAACTCTCTATAGGAAGAAGTGATGGTACTTGAAAGAATCTTACTGCAAACAATAAAGTTTGATTTGCAAGTGGAACATCCGTACCAATTTCTTCTCAAGTATGCCAAACAACTCAAAGGTAAGATATTGCAGGGTGAGTAGGTAATGCCTGTTATTGATTTCCAGAACTTAATATATTAACAGTGCAAGAATATTCTACTTTCAGCTGTTTGTCCCTCCTAATTTTTTTCTAATTTTTTTTCAGGAGACAAAAATAAAATTCAAAAACTGGTTCAAATGGCATGGACGTTTGTCAATGACAGGTAAGATACACCTAGGAAACATTCTGGAAGTGAGATAGTTACTGTTGCTTACTTTGTTCTGGTATTGGATATTTTTTGACAAATACCTGATTTTTTTTTCTGCTTGTTACATGTTTTCTTGGCTGTATTCCTCAGTTTTTCTTTCCATCATTACCATGACAGTTACATTGAGCACAGAATCTGGAATGAGTATGAAGCAGACCAATAAGACCTCTGAAAGGTTGGGGTACTAATTTAGTGCTGCATTAAACTGTTTGAAAGGGCCAAACCAAATTTAAATCTGCAGGATACAAAAGGGGTTTCTTGCAAAATCTGTGATATATGGTACATTCTGAAAAAAAAGTAACTTCTCAATTCCATCACATTTATCAATTATTTTTGCTGTGATATTTTGGTAATAGTGAAGTAGCCATTAAATTCACTGAGGAATACTGCTTTTAGCACTGGATTTACAATTTCTTTAATAACGAACTTGTAAGAATCACATCAATTAATGGGAGTGCATGTAAAAGCACTTCTCATATGGTATTGAAAAAAAAAACAAAACAACCTGAGACGCTTCAGTCTTGTTCAGGAGGATTCTACAGAGTTGGGCAAGTTAATTCATTAAGGACTTATATATTATTTTTTGTTTCCATAGCAAACCCTTAAGAAAATGTGTCAGTGGTCTGACTGTCCAGAAATTGTGAATACATAGCTTTCAGTCATGCCTACAGCAGTAGGACATCATAAAAAAGAGGTGCATTTTTAATCATATGTCTGATTTGAATTAGCACTGTGTGGCTTCAGATTCTGTAGATACCACCTAAACTCTCCAAATTAATTTGACCATAATTAGTGTGGCTCTCAAGAGATGTTTACTTCAGCTGCTGTCAGTCTTGCAGGTGATGATCTTACAGATAGAACAAAATTATGGCATGGCTGTCACTGTTAAGTCTGTCAAACTATGGTAATTTATCCATCAAAGTTTGGACATCATTGTGCTTGGAATTAGATAGTGTTCAATATTTAAAAAAACCTAACAATTACAATGCACTTCAGGAGAACAGCTGTGTGAAGTTGGAGGGGTTGTTTCAAATCATGCATAATAATTATCTCTGTTCTGAAGAGGCTGTATTGTGCTTACTTTATAAGCACCATATTACCATATTAGAAGTTTACTTTTTTTGTAGGATCCTGGGAAAATAATTCTGTGCTTTGCACTACAGGCCTTTAGAATAGCGGGTTCTGTTTTTATACAGTCGTAGTTAATGAATGGAAATTCAGTTAGCTGGCTGGATTTAAAACTCTGTTAGCAGATTATATGGTACAGAATCTATGGAGAAAAAAGAAAAATATTTCATAATTTAAAATCAATATCAGGAAATAGTAACTGATTATGACAGAAACTTAATTAATATCAATAATACCAATAATATCAATTTAGCATTAGCTTTAACAAAGGCTGTTCAACAGATAACCTTTTATATGTTGATCTAAAACTTGTCTTGTGCTTGACAAGTTCCTTTACAAGTTCATGCTGGCTGTTCTGTGGGGTTTCGGGTCTTCTTACTATCTGTTTCATTTTATTGACAAACATTTGGAAGCTCTAAAATCTGATTTGGGACCTTATTTCATGACAGTGGTAGTCCAGAAATAGTTTAGTTTTGTAAACTCTTTTGTTTAACAAGGCTCTTAATTAAAATTGTCTGAGAAGTTAGAATTGTGGTGGGGTTTTATATCCTGTTTAATATAGCTGCTGTACATTAAAGTGCACTTGGACAGTCAGGTAATCTCCAGGGTTGTGTTTTGGTTTATTTTCTGTTGCAGCCTCTGCACTACCCTGTCCCTGCAGTGGGAACCTGAGATCATAGCTGTTGCAGTTATGTACTTAGCAGGCCGCTTGTGTAAGTTTGAAATACAGGAATGGACATCAAAACCAATGTACAGACGGTGGTGGGAGCAGTTTGTCCAAGATGTTCCTGTTGATGTTTTGGAAGGTATGGAAACTATTTCCCACAACACTTGTTGTAACTGTGTGGCCTAGGTCATAAGTAAATGCAAATAGCTTTTTATGTAGGTTTCAATCAGAATAATCTTGTGTGGAGTATGTAACTCGGGTTGTATGTGCTGTGCCTTAATCAGGCACTTAATTGAACTGGCTTAGCTTAGAAGCATATTTAATCATCATGATTAGTCTTTTGTTCAATGTTTGCTTTACAATCTGTTTAGTTTATAACACACCTAATTAGCCAGAATTGTCATGGTATGTTTTCTATTTTTTTAATGATTATCTACTCCCCATTTTAAATAAGTGGTTCTACAAACACTGGAACTAATGAAGCCTGATTTCCAGTGGTTTTCCCATTGGTAATTGATGTCTTTGACCAAATTATGCTAGGAGGATAGAGGATTTTTTTGTGATGTACTATGAATGATGGACGGATTATGGGGGACCTTTAACTCCTAACATGTTGGAAGAATTTAGTACTAGTCCTTTGCTTAGTTTCCTTAAGCTTTTTTGACTGGCCTAACTAGACATGTATGTTTTAATATATAATCCTATTCCATCTGCTGTCTTGCTGTATTACTGTCCGGTGAGTGTGGTTACCTGACTCTCTGTGTTCTTCTGAAAGGTGTGCATATGCATGTACATATTGCTCATAATAGGCAGAGGAAACTCAGAAATGCTAGTATAAGTTGAAAATTCATCTGCTTCTAAAAAGTTATTTCATTCATTATAATGATGAAGAATATTTGCAATGATTTTTTCCAAAATTGATGTTCAGTAAAAATCAGAGTTAATAATTGTGTCAAATATACACTTGTACATTATAAGGTTGTAATACTTTGGAATTTTCTTTCTTTATTGTTAAGATATCTGTCATCAGATCCTGGATCTGTACTCACAGGGAAAACAGCAAATGCCTCATCATACTCCTCATCAGTTGCAGCAGCCACCATCTCTTCAGTCTACACCCCAGGCACCTACAGTACAGCAGTCCCAGCAATCCCAGAGTTCAGAGCAGTCCCAGACACAGCAGCAAAAAGAGTCACAGCAGTCAGCACAGCAACAGCAGCAGCAGCAGCAAACACAAGTACAGCAGTCTAAAAAGCCCTCTCCCCAGTCAAGTCCTCCTAGACAGATTAAAAGACCAGCAGTAAGTTGAACTTTAACCTGCAATTTATTTTCAGTCTGATCTGATGCCTATTTGATTTAAAGGCCATAATATGTGTTTGCTTTAAGAATGAGCCTTGTGATTAATTTTCTCTGGTTATGTGGCAACTTCATTAATGGAGAGCAGCCTTTACAGTTTTGGCATATGACGTTATTCTACTTGAGCCAAAAGCCATGGAGAGGCTTTTAAGTCAACATGAGCTATTCAGGTTCTCAGTGTTTGTGGTTCTGGGGTATCAAACTTTGTTGTTTTCTCTGTTAAGCAGGTTTCATTTAGGGAGGGTTTCTTGTGCTGCACCTGCATTTAGAGGTGTGCACAATGCCGATGAAGACATTATTTGACTCTTTGATTACTAATACTGAGAGACTAGTGACTTCTAAAGTTATGTCAAAATTCTTGGGAAAAAAATCTTTTAAAATAATCCTTTAACAGTAGCAGCCTATAAATCGTCATACTTTATAGCTTCACTTGTCCATAATATCACATCATAGTTGAAAATAAGAAACTACATTAGCAGTTGGATAGTGTCACAAGTATTCTGAGCACTGTTCAACAGCCATTAAGTTCAAATGAAGCTTTCAGATTTTATTCTATACTCTTTTTTTTTTCACTTAAAAGTGAAAAAAAGAGTCTTTTTTCATGTGTACTTAGAAGACTTTCAAGTATTCTTTCATGTGTACTTTGCAAGAGAAGTGTTTTCAGAAGTGCAGTCTTCGGAAAAAGTCCATTTAGGATGTAAATTTTGTTCTAACTTTTAATTAATGCATGCCCAAACTAGAGAACAAACATCATGGGGAAAAAAAAACCAAAACAACAAACTAAAAAAACCAAACAAAAAACTATGAGTTTTTGCTGATTAAGCAGCAGATAGTGGAATGAAATGGCATTGGAAGAGTGCAGCATCTTTGATGGCAGATTCCCAAGAAAGAGAAAAATGTCAATCTGTAAAGCCTTGGTCTTGTAAGTGCAGGATAGAGCTTACTAGAGGAAAAGATCTGCACTGAAATTTTTAGTTGTTGCACTGAATTTTAGCATTGTTCAGGATAGAAAGGTGATAATATTATTAATTAGCTTGAAAAGTGTGAGAGTTATTTATAGGTATTATATATTTCTTCTCCTACTTTTTATGCCATCAGCACAAATTCTCCTGCAGTTGTCAGACCTGTAGGATCTCTTCAGTTTTTTCTTCAACAAAAATGCCTGGGACAGTTTGGCACATCAGAAACTGTTAGTAACAATTCTGATTTTTCCTGTGTGCACCATCTAAGTTGTTATGAATGCTTATTCATTCCTGGACAGGATCTACCATTACTGTACTACTGATTTTGCCCCATCCCATAAGCTAATGAAGTATCTCATGGAAAAAAAGTGATGCTTTTGCATGATGAGTATCTGTACTTGAACAGTCGCCTCTTGTCAAGCCATCAGTGAAACTTGCCTTTTCCTGAAATTAGTTTGAGGTCCATCACCTAATAATCAAGGAAGAAAACAGTAGATACACTGTAAGCAGCCACAACAAATAGAAAGCAAAGGATGACTCAAAGGCGTTTTGTAGGAATACAGCACAAGCAGCATGAATTTGAGAAAAGTAAGTATGGTGATCCAGAATTGTTCTTTATCCAGAAAGCAGTCAGGGAGAACAAGATGTGTGGTGTTTGAAAGATTTACTTGGTGCTTCTAAAATGTTCTTAAGTTAGATGTACCATAAACCTTACCTAAAGTCTTTGCCTGCTTCTATAAATAGGGTTTTGCACGACTTCTGCTTTGGTTTGTGCAGGACAAAAATACACTTTGTTCCTGGAGGCCAGATGTTCAATTTACATGAACTCTTATAACTCCTATTACCTTCTACTTAGCCAAGATGCTTTCAAGCAGCTGAGGTATTTGCCCATGATTTACAGACCCATATCAGATGTCTAAAGCATCTACACATCCTCTACATTTCTGCGGTGAAGAACACTCAGATTTTCAGTTGATTCCACTAAAAATATACTGGCGACTGATTAGATGTAAATAGTATTTTCATTTGGATTAAACTAGAAATTGTTAGGAGGGAACAATTTTATTGCTCATAGAAACAGCACTAAAGGAACAGTTCCATTGTATAGATTCAACTGAAGTATTAAATACCCATCAGTGTGACAGTAGATAATGTTGATAATTTTTTATATTTATTATGACCCTCAGGTGTTCTGGCTGGGGCAGTGCAAAGTACAGCTCATCTCTATTTTAGCAGCTGCCATTATTAGAGAATTGTTGCTGCTTGATTTTTTTTTTCCTCTTTGGCATAAGTGCAGTTTAAATTGATGTTTGTTTTTTTCTGTCATGAGTTACTCTGCTCCAGTTTTTTGTTCTACTGTAATGGTGTACCTTGATGGTTTTTTTTTTTAATATTACTCCATATTAACAAATGCACAGTAATTTAATTGCTTGTCAGCTGAAGTGATCAGCTGACTTCACAAAATGAGTGATTTTTGGAAAGGATCCAACAAGTAGTAATTTGTTTCTATTTGAAAGTGCAGGGAGAGCTGATGCAGTTTTACAGGCATGGAATTTAGTGCTAGAAAGTCAAGAAAAAACCATCCATGAAGGCAGCAGATGAGTCCATGAGAGTCACTAAGAAAAAGTATGTGTGTTTGAAATGGTAAGATAAGGTTTGTCCTTTAAAAGCAGGAAGGTGTCTGGAAAATTGAAAGGAATGTAAGAATGAGGTTGCCTCAAGCAGGCAAAAATTAGACAGCAAAAATTTTGAGAATACCCATGTGAATGAAGGAAAAGTACCATTGAAGTTGCTTTGAAGTGTGTGTCCATTCTTGCTGTGGAAAGTGAAATGAAGGAAGCAGGAACAGTTTTAGCAGGTGAACCTACTAGAGATAAACACTCCTTTGATAAAACATTTTTCATTGAGAAGACAGAGAAGACCTTCATCATTCATTCTAAATATCATTGTACTTAAAATTTCAGTTGAATGCTCTGCTTTTCTCAGAAACCATCAAGTAGTCATCTCAGTGGGACTGTGTAACCTGGGAAGATTTTTTTATTCCCTTATCTGTAGTTGTTAAAAAAAAACATTCAAAACAACAGCCTATGAAACAAGAAAAAACCCAGCTAAAAACTTGTGATTGGAAGGATGATGTGAGGGTTTGTGGGTTTTGTTCAGTGTGCATACATTTTTTTCCTAGCACAACATTTGTATTTTATACAGTGCTTTCCATCTGAAGGCTTCTGAAATGTTTTATACTGTGCAGCAGAGGACTGCCCTCCTGTCCTGGTAAATAAAACATAAGAGCCTGAAGTGATTTTGGCAAAGGTTGAGTGACAGGTCAAAGCAGAATCGGGAACAGAGACCAAGCGTCTTGTTTTCAGTTCAGTGAGCAGTGATGTATGTGCGGTGGATGATAAATACATTAAATAAGATGTAATACTCTACAGTGGGAATAGCAGGAAATGCTGCATATAAAATACCTGCTATTTTTCCAGTCTTTTCATTCTGCTAGTTAAGCTGGGCTTTCCCAGCGTGATTTGACTTTGTTCAGTGTTTGTTTGCGTTCATCATAAGAAACTCTAGAAGCATTTAGGTTGGAAAAGATCTTAAAGGTCATCAGCTCCAATCCTTAATGCAGCACTGTCAAGTCCACCACTAAACCATGTCCCCAAGTGCCACATCTAAACATCTTTTGAATACCTACAGGGATGGTGATTGAACCACTTCCATGGACAGCCTGTTCCAATGCCCGACTCCCTTTTCATGAAGAAATTTTACCTTATATCCACTCTAAACCTCCCTTGGCAGAACTTGAGGCTGATTCTTCTTGTCCTGTCACTTGTTATCTGGGAGAAGAAACTGACTGCAATGGTCTTATTTTTCTTTTTTTTTTCAAACAGGCTGTATCTCCAAAAGAAGAAACAAAGGCAGCAGGTAAATATTAATATTCTATTCATGTTGCTTCCATTGTACCACTTAACCAGAATTAATAATATGCTGACATGCACTTAGTTTGTTTGCTTACAGGCTTGGCAGTCCTAAACTATTTTGATCCTGAGAATGTGCCTTAAATATATACTATAACTGTTTTTAAATGATCCTAACTTCAAAACTTGAAACGAATTGATGATAGCTATGCCCAAAGAGTCCATTGATAGTCTACTCAGTAGAAGTCTTGCTAAACTAGTCAACTCTCAATGTATAACTCCATGCATCATTTGGGAGTAGTTGCTCAGCAAGCTGTGAGGCCTTGAAGTTGAGTGCAGGTGCCATGTCATCAAATAGCTGCACTGACAGTAAGTGGTTGGTAATCAGCGGTGTTTGGAGTTGGTTCTTGGCACGGCTGCCACTGAAAGGCATTTTGTGTCAATAGATAGTGTAGCCAAAGAGGTGTAGACTCACTGCGGTGATCATACCTGGTTCTTTTGTTTGTTTGGGGCTTTTTCTTCATTTTGCTGGTTTGGAACTAAGTAGTTCAGGATAGCTAGGCTATACTTCCTAAGGAAGTCGGGCACTTACTCCCCTGTAGTTCTGCAGATAGATTGCAGACAGCTATTTCTTCTCCCTCCTCTCTCTTGTCCAATTGCTGTTTTGTTTGGTTTCTGACACACATTTCCCTAGCAGAGCATAGGTCAATTTCTTGTGAGAGCTCTTCCAACTATTGACAAGTTAAAGTTTTGGGCTAGAAAACGTATACTTGCTAATCTTCACTTACATGCTGTTATTGGGACAGTTTGTCTCTAGTTACAAAGTCACTTGAACTTGTAGGCCTACGTTCTTTTGGAAAACTTGTATGTGATACTTGATGCCACTTTATTTATACAAAGGTGCTTAGCGTTTTCTTTATTAAACTTACCTAGCAAATAGGATTTCCACTGTACTTTTGTAATGTACTTCATGTAATGTGATGTGATAATCATTAGCATGAGACCAGAATTAGAATTTGGGAAATACTGCAGAGCAATAACCAATCACAAACTGACAAATGTTTTTTAGAACCACCGCCACCATCTAAAATTCCCAAAATTGAAACTTCACATCCACCAATACCTCCTGCACATCCACCTCCAGGTAAGCTTTTATTTTCTTAAACGCATTGTGCTTCTTGTAAACTTCCTTGCTTTTCATTCAGGTAGTGGTAGGTAATGGTATGGGGGCAGGGGTTTGTTGACTTGATTAATCAGCCTGGCAGGTAAAAATACAAGGTTGATAAGCTCTAGAGGGAATTTCATCATAGTAGCACAGGCTTTTCCAAACAGAAGTAAAAAACTTATGATGGAAACAAGACTATACTAGGTGGATAAAGGCAAAACAAAGCTGAGACAGTTAAAGGCCTAGAAGACTAAAACTAATTGTTAAGAGCAGGCTAAAAGAGACTTCTTGATCTCAGAAGGATGGTAGTTGCAGATGTGCAGCTTCCAAACAATAAGGGGGATACTTTCTTTGCTGTACCTCAAAAGAGGACTTTTTTCTGCCAGAGAACATTAATACTGCACACATGCCATATGTTTGCAAAATAAACTGTACTGTTGTAAAAATGTGCTTCCAGTGCCTTGATGCATTAGCTGTCTTCCAGTGACCCTTAAATATGACATAAATATTTCACAGACCATGGTCCATAATGAAACTATAAGATGACAGCTTCTAAAGGCAACTAGAAGAGAAAAAAGCAGTGCCCTGAAATATCGTAGGACAATTTTTCTCATTTGTTAAAATCTAATTAAGAATTAAGTTTTTCTAAATACCATGCTCATTATTCCTTTAGTTATTAAATCCTGAATGCACATCTTGCATCCAGAATGGCTCTAAAAATGAGGAAATTATTGCCTGCTACAATTTAGGAGCTAGAAGTCACTGAGATCATGAGTACCACAGCCAGCCTACACACCTTGTGTGATTTAATTATGTGACTTTCCTAGGGGCCAGTTTTGCCGTTAAAATCCTACTTAGGCAGGTAATGGTTTTATTTCCCTTGCTACCTGAAATTTTCATCTTTATACAAGGATGTAATTGTACAAGCACTGAAACATTATCAAAATAAAGGGCAGCTCTGTGGAAAAGTCAGGTGAAAACCAAGAATACATCTTGAACAAGTGAACTAGGAGGAGGATTTATTTTGAATTCTGTTTAACAGTGACAGTGTAATATGCCACTAGAAATGACTGCCCTGTGTGTATTTCTAAATAGCTTTTCTTACTGAACAATGTTGTAGATGCTCATATATACAGGCAAGATCAATGTCAAGATCTCCCAAACTCTTTTGTTGGTCATTTTAATAATCTCTCTGACCCTACAGAGAGGTTGCTATGGGTTAGTCATCCCAGTGGCAGTACATACTTTATAATGTCTGCATTAAGAGAGGAAAACAAACTATTCTTATTTAAAGAGAAGACAGCTTAAAGCATGTTCTTTCCAGAAGTGGCTAAGTCTAATTCTGTAAAATGCTGACCTTTTTATGAACTTCTCCAGAGTGTCAGGTACTGAGTTCACTGAAATTAATCAGTGGGACAAAGTTGATCAGATTTCATGTCCTTCTTACTTATCCTTTGGTTTTCTTTTACTCTTTCTTTGGTAAATAGGTTTAGAACTGAATGTTAGACTTGAGACTTTGGCCTCTGTTCTCAAATAATGTTTCTCAATATGGGAGGCAGGTGAAGTGCAGAGGGTAATCCCAGGCCACCTCCTGGACTACCAAAGAGGTAGGAAGGAGGCCTGGACTAAAAAAGGTGGAAGCACTGAACGGAAGATTTTTGGTATCATGAATCCTGTGACTTTTTAAATCCACTAGTTGTGATTCCATCCACCTAGTCTGTTAATTCTGGTGATTGTGCAACAATATTTAAATTATAAAAAATAGTACTAAGAAAGATGAATTTAACTTTTAGAATGGGAGAAGTTGATCTTGAAGCTTTGATAGGCAGCTTAGTTGGATTTTAGGGACCTGAGAAGGTCTGACTGGATACCATATGGCATTCAGAGACTTAGAGAATTGAGCTCTCTTTTGCTAATTTAACTGGAGGAAAAATACGAAGTATGCAGAAGTTGTTCTTGCCACTATCCTTCAAAAAAATAAACCTAATTTTCTTTTCCAGAGCGCAAGCCTCCTTTGACAACAGCAGTTTCAGTTGGAGAACCAGAGCAATCTACTACTGTGGACTCAGTAGATATGCCAAAGGTCCAGATTCCGCCCCCTGCTCATCCTGCCCCAGTACACCAACCTCCACCTCTGCCACATCGTCCCCCACCCCCACCCCCCACCAGTTATATTACAGGGATGTCTACTACAAATTCTTACATGTCAGGGGAGGGTTATCAAAGCCTCCAGTCAATGATGAAAACAGAAGGACCAACATACGGAGCTTTACCACCGGCCTATGGACCACCAGCTCATCTTCCATATCATCCTCATGTCTACCCTCCCAACCCTCCACCACCAGTTCCACCTCCCCCTCCTGCTTCTTTCCCCCCACCCAATATTCCACCTCCTACTCCAGGATATCCTCCTCCGCCTACATACAACCCTAATTTCCCTCCTCCGAGACTGCCTCCAACTCATGCAGTGCCACCTCATCCACCTCCAGGGCTGGGAATGCCACCAGCTAGTTACCCCCCTCCTACTGTTCCCCCAGGTGGACAGCCACCTGTACCACCTCCAATTCCACCACCTGGTATGCCACCTGTAGCAGGACTTGGACGTGCTACATGGATGAGATAGCATGAGGTAATTTGCACGATATACTTTTATGTTGATTAGGCAGGAGTAGATAGCCAAAACCTACATTGTAAAGATGAAGAGGAGGATAATCTGTATAATTTAGATGAAGAAATGAGATTAAATGAAAATTTAGCTGATCTGTTTGCAGTATGGTTTATGGTGAGTTATATAGGCTTCTAGATTTTAATCAGCTTTGCAGTATCTATTCTAACTTTATACATTTTGACTTAAGTTTAAATTGTCTTGACTTATTCCAGCACTGGATTACTATGTACTAGCAAAACCAGCCATATTGGCTCAATTATATCAGTAAGAAGAAAATTTCCTTCTAGAAATCAGTGCCTATTTTTAAGTATCAAAATAGCCAGATACTATGATATTTGATCTATAATAAGAAGTTTCATTTTTAATAGTAAGTAAAACAACATGATGTCAAGCGTAAAAGCTGCTTTATTTAAGAGAGATTCTGAATGCTAGCTGACTGGAATAATTTTGAGGTGTTTGCCTTGCTGATAGTTTTGGTTTGGAATGTACTGGTATCTTAAAATATTGTATGTTTACACCTATTTGCAAATTCCTGTACATAATATATATATTTTCTAAGTGTGAAAGTCTGAATGTAACAGCCTACTGTGATGTACATCATAGTTATAAATGGGACTACTTTGTTCACTCTACCCAAATAAAATTGGTTCTGAATTTAGTGGATTTCCAGGTTTTTCATATTAGTTCAGAGGTAACTATGGTTACTCCAAGATTCTTACTCCAAGGTATTTCAGCAGTGATCTCCCAAATCTTACTCATCAGTTTATTTAAAAAGAATGTATTTTATTTTATTCAGCTAGAAGTATACACTATCACAATCAATCTTACTTCATTTTTACTAAAATATTTCAAATGAATGTTTTACACACATTATCAAAAAAACTGTACTATTACTTTCCTTCCCCAAAAAAGCCAAAGTGGTTCAATCATAGGTAAAAACGCGTGCTAAGGTCTAAAGAATTTTGCTATATACACAACAGCAGGTGCTAACTTTTCCAGTTCTTTGTAAATCATATACAGAAAATATAGCAGGGCTGTAAGATCACAGGTTTAACAGAAATCAAACTTTAAACTGATTTCTAAAGCAGCACAAATAGACTTTCCCCACATTATGAAAAATATACAATTTTATCACTTTTCAGTCATGCACTTTGAAAAAGATCAGTAGTACTCTTCCCCCCCCCAGTTTCTAGAAAGATAAAAGGTCACTTTAACACTGATTTCATTTAATAGCTAATATTTGGATAAAAATGTGCCATTCTCAAACAAGGTTGTGCTCAGCAGTCTTATCAAGGTGCGAAGAGTTAACTGAAGCTGGTTACACTGCAGCATTTCAGGAACTGTTAGGGAAATGCTGCTTATTCCAGTCACTCCAACAAAAAGTCAAGGATGTGATTTTACTTTCCTTAAGCAAGCAAAGTCCATTTGTAAACAGTGGATGCTTTCTTTGCCAGAGGATTGCAGAACCCAGAGCTTCAATCTTGAGGAAATTATCTTGGGCTATTGCCCCAAATATGTGAATTTAATGGCAACTATTTCAAAGGATGCTCCCCTCCAACTTAATGTACAAAGCTCCTCAGGTAGTTTTCACTGAATACTGAGAACATAGGTAAGTGAATTTAAATGTGCATATAAAATATCTATTTAGACAGCTGAAAATTCAGCACCCAAGTCATCCTGTAAAGTCATTGAGCATCATTTTACCCCAGGAAGACATTTTATAGCTCAAATGGAGCTAAGTATGAAGACTGGCAAGCCTAAAAACCCCTAAACAGTAACACCCCAAGGTACAGCACTGTCGGGTTCTGCAAAATCAGTGATGCACATCTTACACTGAAGATGATAAATAAAATCTTGAAAAGGGCAGTACCCTACACATAGGACCTTTGTTCAGCTGAACTGCTGGCTACTCTATAAACTGGCTCTTCAGGATTTGCAAGACTAACTGACATCAATTGCAGCACTGTTTCCCTTGTAGGTGAGATCTGCAGGTGGACCAAAACAAGCTTTGCTTGAAGTCATTGAATAGATTTTGAGAGAGATTTGAGAGCAGGGAATATTTGAGTGGGAATTATAGTGATGAGACTAGTAATCTGATGAGTATAGCTCTTGTCTTGTTGAGAGGACCTCCTCATAGCCTCATATACCCTTTAAATGGCAAGCATGTCATGGACACAGTTAACTCTCTCCAAGTGCTGGCAACATTTGTGTTACTTCAGTTAAAATTCACTGACATAAATCAACCTTGTTCCAAATATACTTGAACTCTCTGCTTAATCCAGCAATCAGGTGCCACTGAAGTTAAAATGGGCTTTCAAGCAGATAGATTAAAGTAAACCTCAGTTTGATCTTAGATGTTAAGGAATAATGATGCTCTGCTTTACATCACCTTTTCTGGTACAGAAATCCCAATCTATAAATTGTACAGGAGGAAGACAAGTATTCACCAATGGTGACTAGAAACTGGAGGTCAAAATAAAAGCAAAGAGGAGGAAATCCAGAATTCCCTAAAGATGCTTAAAAGAGAGAGTCAGGCTCTAGAATGGATTTTTCCAGACTGCATGGGATATAAATACTGTTAGACTGAGAACTATCTAGCTCAGTGTTCACTGACTGAGCAGTAGTAAGAAATAATCTACTGGTGGGTGTGTGAGAGTATGCATTTGTGTTTTGGGGGTGGTTCTTGGTTGGTTGTTTTTAAATAACCTACTCATCAACTGTTACATTTCTGTTTCTGCAATGAATAATGAAGTGGTGCTTACTCTTACTGGTTATTGTGTATTTTGGTTGTATTCCTTCTCTATTTTTTTACTGGTTACAGGTTTCGGCTCTGACACTGCAAATTCTTCAGCCAGGCAGCTATAGTTTATTGTACACCACGAGACCAATTACCTTTCTTAGGTTGCCACATGGGTTCCTTGGTATTGTATCGGTGCTCCATGTAATACATTACCACAAGTCAAGAACTCAACTGGTAGAAGAAATTTAGAGGAAGAACCTGTCCAGCTAATATAGCTGTCTGTAGCTGTGACTGATTCTTGTAGAGAACAAAAAGAAAGTAATGGTGTTTGAGGTCACTACATCCTCCAACTAAAATCGATGCAACTTTTGAAGAGGAGGCTTTGATCTTTTCACATGCCTGTCTTTAAAATTATTTTACACCAATTAGTTCTAATAACAAAGCCCTGCTTCCTTGGACTATTGGGAAAGAACATCTAATGAAATACAGGGACAGCTGCTGTGACAACTTGGAAAAGGAGGGAGTCAAATTCTTACAACTACACAGGCAGCTACTCCACAATAGCAAAATGTAAGTCCCAATAATTTATATACAACCATATGAAGAAGGAAAAACCCACTTGTTTTGATTCATTAACAAAAATAAAGCTTGAATGGCAGGAAGTAGTCTCACCTGACAGCCCGTGTTTATGGAGTTTTTATTCAGCTATGCAAGGTTGTTTGGTTACCTTACACAGGAACCAGTATAGGTGAAGGATCCAGCAAGAACATTAAAAAAACCCACCCAAATCTTCCTTATGTGAAAGATGAGCTGCTTTTGAAGATCCTGTGAAGGCCGTAAGCACTGTCAGGATAGCAGTTTCTGCTGAATTTCATAGTGAAAGCCTTACAAGAAAAGTATTGCCATTTTGTAGGGAATACTGTTGTGTGGCTAAGTGACTTCATTCTTCACATTAGAACTGCAGAAATCTTGTGTCATTTGATCATGAAAAATTGTTCATTAACACCCGATATAGAGTTTGAAGCCTTTAGGTACACCTGTGTGACGAGTACCACCATACAATGTAGGGCAGTACAAGTGTTTTTAGCTTGCCACTCAATATTTTGCACAGAGTGAATATTTTACAACCTTGTGAAAACAGTTGCATGTCATTCTTCAAAATAAGGACCTCCAAAAAAAATTGTTAGCAGCTCATGAACTTGGCAGGTAGTAAGCCAGTGAATTTGAATTGCATTTTCCTTGGCTGCCTGGAGCCACCAACCTGGCTGTGAATCACTGACAAGCAGGTGGACAGGAGCAATAAAACAGTGACTTCTCAGCAGGTTAAAGGTTCTTCTTGTTCCTTTTAGAAAATCTCTTGAGTTAGTTAATTCTACAAACAGACCACTACAACAAAGCAGGTTTGAACTACAATAAAAATGATGCAAGTCTGGCATTATTAGATGGTTACCTGGCGAACAGTAGCTCCAGAGCACCACAGCCTGGAAATCAGGCCTTTAGCTGCCATATTTACACTATTGTNAAAAAAAAAGCTGAAAAAAAAATAAAGAAGAAAAAGGAAACCCTGAAAAAACTCAACCCCAGCTCCCAAAGAACAGGCAGCCAGAAACACTGAGCTCTGCCTCTTTAGTCTTCATAGAATCCATCACTTCCAGTCGCCAGGATGGGGTTCCTACAAGGGACCCTTGAACTGGTTTCCTGACAGGTGTTGCCTGATGGAGGGTTTGGAGCTTGCAGCATCACCCAGCTTTCGCCAGACAACCTGCAAGAAAAAATAAAGGGTTTGGGGGGAGAAAGACAGAATTTTTATTTTTTTTTTTAAAAGAAAGTTCGAACAATAAAGCCACTGAGGAATAGCAATATTTTTTTAATTGCAGTCTGAAAGCCAAAACCAACTCTTTCCTAGAGCTGGGCTGCAGTTCTCAGCAGGGACACTGGATGGCATCTTTGCACCAGTTTGCAAGGAAAAAAACATTGATGCATTTTTCTAATTAGTCCCTCTTGAAATTAGAACCGTTTTTGCCTGGGGTAATAGTATAAAACAAATACACTAGATTCAGAACATAAGTTCAATGGTAGGTCAACCCTGCCATGCTTACAGAAAAGATGCTACCATGAACAGAAAAGATAATGAAAAAGATAATGACTAATATTATATATACATAACTTTCTAAAAACATACATTTTATCACTCTAGGGCCACTATTTAAATAAAAAATAAACTGGAAAAACTTTATAGCTGCCTTGAATCTACACGAATTGAATATTTAAAGAGAAAACAGCTGATGATAGACAAATAGAGATGAGTTGGTTTGGGAGGATGAAGTTACAGTATTTTACCTTTCCCCCAGCATAGCTACAAGGGACTGGGAAATTAAGCAGACAAAATATCCTAAAAAGCAGGCTTTCATTTACTCAGGTCTTGGCTTTGCTTATAGGGATCCAGCAACTGAAGTGAAGTGCCTCAGCCCTTGCCAAGGATGCTCACAGTGACTTAGTTCAGCAAGCTGCACTTGTGTTCACACCCTTTTTTTAGGGTTAAGGTGAGTTTCAGAATTTAGACAGAGAATTAGGCCCCTTTCAACTGCTGGAAGGCACTAAATAATACCACCTGGGCTGACCACTTATGTGGACTTCAAAAACATAAAGCTCATAAACATCCTCCTCCCTACTCCAGGCAATTGAACAGCACACCCCCAACTGCAGGTGACAAGCAGCCCAGGCTGTGCTCCAGCAGAAATCTCAAACTTTTTGTTCAAAGCCAGAGCACAGCCAGGGTACTTTGAGGCTGGAGCCGACACCGCAGAGCAGAGGCTGGGTACGAGTGCTCCCCGCACAGGATGTGGCCAGCTCAGTTAACAGTGTGGTTGCCCAAAACATCCACAGTGTTAATAGCACCCTACATATGATGCTGTTCAGTGACTCCAGACAAGATTCTCCCTCTGACATTACCTTGTAGTTTAGGCTCAAAACCGTTCAAGCTGTACAGCTTTAAACATGGCAAGCAATTGTTGCTTAGCCCAAACCAAGTCCTTAAGGGCACAGGAGGAGACAATTGCTAACAGGACTCTGCCTGTCAGGGAGAGCCCCTTGCACATCTCTGGTCAGCTAGACTAGCTACTCCACTGCCAGGAAGGCAGCAAAGTGTGAGCTATCTACTGAGCAAAGGCTGCTCTGGGCAGTGAACAAGGCACTCAGATCACCCAAAACAGTGGCCAGCAGAGCCTCCACTCTTCCCTTGTGCCTATGGACCTCACAAGGCTTACATGCAGCAGATCCCTGTTCCTCCATACTTCTAACAAAAGATCACAAAAGGAACCCCAAAAGCTGCTGGGAGAATTCTTACATTGCACATTTCACGAACTATCGCCTTCTCCTTTTCACTTAGGTCTTCTTCATAGTTGTCTTGCATTTGCCTGTCCAAATTTTCATGGACCTCAAGGACCTACAAAAAAACCATATTGCAATACCATTACGATCCTCAAATAATTATTTGTGTCCTTAAGAACATCATTAACAAGTATTCAAATAGGCAGGATTCACGAAGCCTCAAGACAAGCAAAGAGTAGCATGGCATCAAGCTGGGCACGTCCGTCCTCCCTGTTCCCCCAGCCATGCCCTGCATCTGTCTCTCACCTGCATTGTGTGGCTGCTGCCACAGTCCTGGGGACCACTGGCATCAGGTTGCTTGTGCATCTCTTCCAGGAAGGCTGCTGGTAGTCTCACCTTCCAGGCAGCACCCCAACACAACAAGCATGATGTTGTCTGTCACCACATGCTGCCCACACCCTGAACCTCTAGAGCAGTTCAAGTGGGAGCCAGCCCTGGCCTGCCACGTTCCACTGTCCTGGCCATCCCCACAGAGCTCCTTCAGGGAGAAAGTGCCCAGCTGTGGCCAGCTGGTCCCTTGATCACAGAAAGGACACTGCCTGGGGCTAAAGGCAGCCTTCATTTTCAGCTGCAAACACTGACCCGAGGGATATCCCTCTGTTGCACCTGCATGCATTCCAACAGCTCCTCCAGACAGGCACATCACACAAGGTGGGCACAGCACAGGACAGCACAGCACAGGAGCCTCCAGGTTCTACTGTTGCCTCTGTGCTGATTTACGCATCTCACCCAGGGCTTCACCACTGGTGGTCAGCTCAGCGTGCAGGGTCAGGCATCCTGCAACCACCCAACATCACCAAACAGCACGTGGTCTCATTCAGCATGATGCATCCACACACATAGGAAGGGGTACAACCAGCGTAGTTGTATGAATACATATTCCTATACATCCCAGGGAGGTACAGAGCCAGATGCCATGCTGGGATGGGTTTCAGCCTTTGCTGAGGTAGATACAGCATTGGCTGCTCCACGAAATGGGATACCAGGGATGATTATCCCCAGGTCTGCTTCAGCACAGCAATCCTGCTGTACCCAAAACGAGTTACAAACAAAAATAGGTCATTCTCCTAGGGCCTGTAGCCTACTTGGGACCAGTCTTTGCACAGATAGGAATTATCCACATCCATTCTAAGAACGGAGGAAGGGCAAGAGGGATGCAAAAAGCATGTACGTGCTGACAAAGAGAGCATCTATTTTCTGCTAAAGAGGAGGGAATTACTTATTGATCCAGCTGGACTCGCACATTGAACTTGCTCGCCTGGAGCCTGTGTGCTTCCGATGCTGGCTGCAAAGCCAGCAGCCTGCAGGATCACAGCCTGGCATGGAGCACCAGGGCTGCCTGGCTGGCAGCTAAACATCAGCTGTGCCCACAGGGTAAGTGTCAAGGAAACCAAGGGGTAATTAGTTAAAGATCACATCAGCCCCAGCCTCTGCTTTCAACAGCCATCCATCTTGCAGGCACAGGAGTCTCAGTGGACTAAAACAAACTGTTTTTCTACAATTTGTGCCTAAACTAAACCCACACGTCTTAGTCCAGGAGGTGTGAAAAGGTGGTACAGCATATTTCTTTCAGTGGAAATGTCTTTTAATCATGTTAACCAGGCAGAGCTGGAGCTGAAAGATGATCAGATGGAAGTTATGTTTGTATTGAATTTCTGAATCTCATTTGCTCTGGAAATCATCCTGCTTCCCAGGCTCAACCCATGTCTGGCTAGGCACTCTGTAAAGGTGTGTTAGCATCCTGGGCATGGGAAAATGGGATTCATAGTGATAAAACACAACAGCCTTTCCAGGAAAGGCATGTTGGAAGAAAATACACTCTGAAGAGTGAAATAACCTCCTGCAGAAAGACAGGAAGGCCTTTTCTTAGTGCTGACCCAGCCTCAGCTATTCTCAGATCCTGCCAGATGCCTCCTCAGCTGTTTAAAAGGACCAGGTTAATGTTCCTCCAATTACACCACAGGGGAATATGGACATGCCTTCACATCAGCTATCTATGGATCAGCTAAAGTTCAAGGACTGTTCATTCAGTGTGGGTCTAAGAAACTCGGGTATGTCCTTCTGTGATTTCTGTCACCTCTCCACCCAGGAGCCTAAAGAAAACAGACAAATGTACCCCAGGCTCAAAGTGGCTCATGCCATCCCTTCCTTTTTGCTTTTCATCAAGCTGCACTGACAGCACTTGGTCCTTTGTGGATACAGCAGCCCTTCCATGTTCTCCCTGGATAAAATGCCAGCCAGTGAGAGCAGCCTGCTCCTCTCGGGTATGGGGTTCTTCCCCATGCAGGAGGATGGGGCTGGACAGGGAAATGCTGCTCTTCTGCATAGGGATTACTTCCCCAAAACACTTTCCCCTTGCTCTCGTGGGCATGCTGGCTCGTCTGACTTTTTCCCTACTGATACATAAACTGAGGAACACCTCAAGTGTTCTTTGAGACTGCACTGATTTCTGTGGGCAAGGCAGTGTCACCTCAAAGTCACCCAGTCCACCACATCCCTTCTGACTTGCTGTACTCACCCCATATGGCCAAACATATTTTAAAAACAAACATTTGATCAAAAAACCACCACTGAAGAGTCTGAATGACAGTAGTAAAGCTTTGGGAGGGAAACTGAAAGTTGACGTATCCATTTCTGCAACACAAAGCATGTTGGGATTGAGGGATACTTTCCAAATTGTGCAAACCTCACTAATTTGTTGCTTCATAAGTCAGCCGGACACAGCACTGGGAAACATCCCACCTCAGCAAGGGAACAGTAAACATGCCCTGCTAGGATTTTTACCTACTTTTGGAAGGCCAGATCCTGTCTTATGCACAATTAGTGGGAGTGATGATCACCTGCTTGATAGCTCTGTGTGCATGGAAGAGGTCCAGGCTGCTGCTGTGGGGGCAGCTGGGTTATAGGGTAAATGTCTTCTTTTCCATTTGTCTCCTCATCACCTCCCCATGTCTTTAGCAGGTTTGCTCAGCTTCTAAGAAAAGTGCTTTGATGTTCAGTGAGATACTGAGCTGTAGCATATGTACCTTTTATTCTTGTTAGCAAAAACAGCTGTTAGGAGTGCCAACCTGTCATCTTGCTCCTTATTTAGTAGGTGCAAACAAACAAAACTATTTCAGAAGGAAAAATAAAGAAAATCCTAAACATGCTCAAGGAAGAACTTGCACTAAATTGCAGCCAGTATATCAGCCACATAGATAGAATTTAGCTGGCAGAAAATCCCAAGCAAAAATACTAGGGGATATTACATATGTGGGTGCAGACAGAGGCAGTCCAGAAGCCCTGTAGATCCATGTGGAGTGTGCACAGTCCCTCAGTGACTTTTGCCTGGGCATGAAGCCACATCCTTGCAACCTCATCACCTGTGGACAGGCTTGCATGCAAGCATTCCACAAGACAAGCAGAGCCAACTGCACAGAATCATGGAACAACAGAATGATTTGGCATGGATGTCGTTTATTAGAGCAGACTGCTCAGAGCCCCATCCAGCCTGGCCTTGAACACTTCCAGGGATGGAGCATCTACAGCTTCTCTGGGCAACCTGTTCAAGTGCCTCACCACCCTCACAGTAAAGAATTCCTTCCCAACATCTAATCTAAATGCTGAAAACCATTGTCTCTTGCCCTGTCACTGTGTGACATTAAAGTCCATCTCCCTCTTTTTTATGAGCCCCCTTTAGAGGACTGGAAGGTGCTATAAGGTGCCTCTGGGGCTTTCTCTTTTCCAGGCTGAACAACTCCAACACCCTCAGCCTTTCCTCACAGGAGAAGTGCTCCATTCCCTTGATCATCTTCACAGCCTTTCCATCTCTCCTTGCCTTTTCTTGCAGTAAGGAGCTGGGCTGTTGAGCCATAAGGGCTTCCTTTCTCAACCAAGAAGTTCTTCTTCCAATATATGTTGGGGTATAGCCAACGCACAAAGTATCATTTGTAAGCTGCTCTCTTCTCAAGAGAGAGTCATTATCTGTTTCACAGGAGGTGAGGGTCTAAGGCAGCAGCTGCATCAAGCTTCCCACACGCAGGGGCTGGCACTGGAAAAGCTGCCCAGTTCTGCAGGGCGCAAATAAGACCTACTCCGTGTGCTACAGCATGATGTGGCCAAAAAAAGGTCTGCAGCTGGAGACCTTCACCTATTAACTATTTCACTGTGCCACAAGGGAGGAGGAGAGATTGAGATTATGACCAGTTGCCTCAGCTTTTCAATTTCCAGATGATCCTTGTAAATGGGCCGCAGGGTGGAAAAACAGACAGCCTCTCATCCCTCTGTGCCACACTGACCTACACAAGAATTTCCTCCTCACTTCAAATGTGAGAACATATTAACCTCAAGTGAATGAGCAGGACACATCACTTGGGCCATTTATGCCCCATGAGATGTGACTGCCATGTCACCTGCTTCCTGATTCAAGACATGGCAGTTTCCAGGGTTTTGAAGACGGACAAATGCACCTCACCAGCCAAACTATGAAATTGCAGAGACTTTCTTCTGAATTTCTTCTAGCCCTTGCTAGGAATCCACAAAGCTCTGAAGCAGAGCGATTACTAATATGTGCAAACAACCAGTCATCCAAGTTCCTTTCAATTCCTTTAAATGAATCATTGCACCAGACCTTCCAAGCTTAGTTTCCAGTTTCCAAGAATCTTCCTCATTAATTTTCAATCCTTTTCGTATGCTTATCAAATCACATCTTAAAACCATTTATGTTTCTTGCCCTTAGTGAGAAATTCAGTCCTGCAATTCCTAAAGCAAATAGGAAGCTAATTGCTCCCCAGAATATGATCATAATCAATTTATAAGTATTTGATCTTGTAATTTAAAAACACTACCAACTCTGCTTAATGCTATCCCTCACCACCACCTCACCAAATGCAATGAGGAGCAGGAGCAAAAAGGTATGAACTCTACAGATTGGGAAGAAAAAGCCAACAGCTTTTGACAGACAATAGTCTGGACTGCATCAGGGCTTGGATGATTAAATGCAACCAAAGCCAAATCAGTGCAAAGTGACAGAAAAACAAAGGTTCACATGAGTTTGCCGTGTTTTGCAAGGCAACAGTTTAGCAGATCCATCTGTAAGTACATATATTATATATATATATAGTACAGGATGGAGCTTTCTGATAGCACAGAGCCATTCACAACAAGCAAAGAAGAAACTTGTTGGCAAATACAGGACAAATATATAGCAGCAAGTGAACTGCCAGTTGTGTGGTCAGCTCCTTTGGGAACAAGCAAAAACTGTATTAAAGGTATTTCTTAATCCTTGACCACGGCTGGACATCATTCCCTTAAGGAGTTATACAACCAATCAACAGAAGTTATATAATTTGGATGTATAAAGTCTCAAGAAAGCTGAAAAATCAAGATTTTCAATTTGAAGGATCATTTATAATTTAAATTCAAATTAGATCCAAATGACACCAAACTTGTCTTGCCTTTAATAACTACTTGAGAAATAGTGGCATTCAATATCCTCCTGGGATCTGGCAACTGCCCAGTGGAACCAATATCCTTGCCAGCCACACTACTGCTTCTTCTGACATTTGCTGGTTTTACCACCACGACCACAACATCTGTCCTGGAGCCAAGAGACCCTGGATAAACATGATATACTAAGATAGAAACACTAAAAGTTAGAAAATGAAGGGATTTTGTGGTTGATAACCATGAGCAACAACTGTGCCATTTATTTATCTGTCAGATGTGGAAAGGTACAAAGCAAAGAGCTGTATGCTTCTGTCCCCAGGTCTAAGATCATCCAAGCTAGTGATGCCACTGCTGGACTTTTTATCCAGCTATGACCATAGGGATCTGAGCTCCAGAGCAGCCATCCAGGAATCCTCCTTTGAGATAACGTAATCTTTTTAACCCTGTACAAAATTCTTGAGCTTCAGCAAATCCAAATCGGTAAATCATTATATTTCAACCAAAGACTAATTTATTTAAGAGACTTTCCAGCCATACCTATGGCACCTACTAAAGGATTTGTGCTTCTGTGTCTCTTAGTTACTCAGAAGTATTCTGCTTAACTAGTTAAACATGTAGCACTGGCGAATTACACTTTTTCTGCTAATGGATGGTCACCAGAACCTAAAAGCTGCTGTGAAATCACAGCGCAAATTTTCTCCTTTAATTCACCTACCAGTCTCCCATTGTTCCATTGTCAATGGTCCTGACTTTAATCCCTACTGCTGGTGCACATCCTACATGCGTAGTATGCCACTGTTTGCTGTATATTTTCATAAAAATAAAATCTTTGTCCTTTGAAGGCTGCTGCAGGATTTTCAGTAACAAAATATAAGAGGAAATGCAGTTTTTGTGTCTCTTTAAAACAGCTTTTCAGTCACCACTGTCACCCCAGTGACCCAGTTTAACCAGGACTGATGAACACAAAGGGTAACCATTGTTACCCTCAGCATCAGCAGCTTTTATTGGAGGTTCCCAACCCCAAAAAATAGCTATGCATAATCTTGCTTGGCTCTGCAACTATTTTAAGCAATGTTTATTCATCATGACACAGGTGCTGGTTACCGATACCCTGGCCTGTGTACTAACATTCTGCGTTCAGCTGTTTCCACAAGAAGAGCCAATCTGGCACTCAGGTGCAACACAGGACAGCTCAGTGCCCCACACAGCCTTACCTTCATAGCATGCACCACAGCCTCTGGCTTCTGACCCACAGGGACATACCCTGCTGCAGGAGAAGATGCAAGATCAGATGTCATGCGAGCTGGTCCCTGTGAAAATCAGAGAAGATAGGTGTTCATTCCCCTTTGGGTGATTAGGAAGGACAAAGAAAATATCCAGAAAATTTGACAACTATCTTGTCTCAAATTCAATGCCCTTAGCCACCTTCAAAGACAAAAGACACCACTTCTGCCTCCTCACAAGTCACTTGATTTGACACCATTAAAGTACCAGCACTCAGTCTAGATGTGTTCAGGCAGGAGATCACCCTGGTTTAAATCTAAATTGATTCAAGAAACATTTTTTGTTTATTTAGGATAGCTTTCTACAAGGACAAGATCAAACAGTACTCATCCTTCTAGACATGGGAGCAATGCAAACAAGATGATTTTCTAGCATAAAACGGTCATTTCTAAGAAGCTGCGTTCATGAAAGAAAGAGTTGGCATAACTTCATTGCTTCCCTGGCAGCATTTTCACATAGACATCAAGTACCAATCTTCAGCTACAGAGAAAATTGTGAAAGCAACCTTAAAACAAGCAGATGTCCAAACCTAATGCTGGCTGGGTTTGTTTCCAAAATGCTGGCCAGTCCTCCTGCATGAAGGATTCCATTGGGAAAGATGCCGAAATGACATTTTACAAAAGATTTCTACTGTCCAACCAGCCTTGTAAGCAGTTTTCATAGGGCTTTCCTTTCTCTACCAGCATCCAGCTTGAATTATGAGAGACACAATATCTTTATTCAGTGAGATGCACCCTGCCTGTCTCTAATATTTTTGCACTGCTTTGTAACTCCAGGAGAAATCAACAATGAAATCATTGACCAAACTTGTATTTAGTCTTCACATCCTTTAGGAAACACAAAGATTTATTATACTTGGGGGCCTCTGAAAGCAAATTAGGATGGCAGAGCGGCATGTAGCACCATCACAGGAATGCTTTCACACACAACACACGAGGCACTCCATTCACGTCTTCTCTGCGTTTAAAAACACAGCGTGTTTTATGCTTTGTCTCATCACTTTGCACTCCATGCCAAGGCCAGCAAGTTAGTTGTGCCAGAAGAATCACAGAATAATAGAAACACAGAATGGTTTGGGTTGGAAAGGACCCTAAAGATCCTCTAGTTCCAACTGCTGCCATGGGCAGGGAACCTTCCACTAAATCAGGCTGCTTAAAGCTCCTGCAGCCTGGCCTTGAACACTTCCCGGGATGGAGCATCCACAACTTCTCTAGACAGCCTGTGCCAGTGCCTCACCACTTTTACAGTAAAGGAGATCCAAGGGAGGGGCACTTTCTCAGCCCTCATTCTTCCAAATGTTTTAAGTTGTAGGGGCCTTTTTACTTATAAAAGCATTCATGTGCATGCATTAAAGGAAAAGATGGGCTAATCCATTAGGCTACTGACAAAAAGGCATGGAGCCTTTCAAACCCTGGCCACTGATCTGTGCCATCCCATGCCATGACCAACAGCCATTTACTCTTAATAGCAACCTTCGCGAACTGAGTTGCAGGAGATACACAAACTTCCTTTGGAGAGAGGATGGCATCTCAGAAAAAGGAAAGTTAGACTTACTAACCCCGCAATAATTCTCCAAGGTTATTTAACAGGCTGAAAAAGCAGAGGCACTCACAGAATGGGCATGGTTCTGGACCGAGGAGCAGAGCATTACAGCTTGCTGGAGCTGTGGCCACGTGGGGACACATCCTCAGCCACCCCATCCATAACATCAGACAGAGGAGACAGAGGCTGGGGAAGGAGCACTAGGGACTGGATCCAGCCAGTCACAGTTGAGACTATGACTGCAAAACGGGGTACAAATTTCTCACAGAGCTAGTAAATGCAACAGAGTCCTTCCAGAATCAGCTTCCCACAGAGGTCAGAGACACCAATCCATGCATCTTTACTGTGGCTTCATCATGAGAGATGCTTTCTTTCTATAAATGATCACGTTCATGACAACTGAAAGAAGAATATTCAGGAGTTTGTGGTCATACTTGATACAGATCTTCTCCCATGGCCCTCTTCAGAACTAACACAGGAAATGCCAAGCAAAGGTTCAACATCCAATATTTCTTTGGAGTTGAGAGTAATATGACAAAGTTAAAAGGAATTCTGCTGGATATTGCTGCTGACATTTTAAATACAGTTTCCTAGCCAAACTAGAGCAGATCATGAGATCTCCCATATGAAAGACAGCAGCAGCTTCTCCTCACATAACTGAAGTCACTAATGAGCTACAAAGCACTTCCATGATCACAATCACTCTCAAAATTATTACCGAATACAAACAAAACAAAAATGATCAGAGAAAAATGTTTTCTAAAGAGCTTGATCATACTTAACCAATCACCATACCGACAAGATAAAAGCATTCTTGCAAACACAGTGATATAGTGGATATCACACATATCACACAAAAAGCATTCAAAGGTCACCTTCCTTCTCAGACAAGGGCAGTCAACTGAGTAGCCCCCGAACACAGGTAGAGAATCTGACTGACAAAGGGAAAAATAATTTTAAAGAATGAGAAATGCTGCAAAAGAGGTAGATCCAAAACTTGCAGTCAAAGTCTAAGTGGCAGATTAGTTCATTTCTAACATAGGCATGACCCTTGATCCTTAGCTTGGAAGCCAAAAGCCCCAGCCAACAGAAGGAGATGCCCAAATTGCTGAGTGCCAGCATCAGCAATGGTGAATGTACCACATGGCCATGCCACTGGCCCATTGCCCCAGGCGACAGAGACCTCCCCACCATGGCAGGCTGGTGCTACAGAAGGTCAAACACACATGTGAAGAAAGCAGGGGAGTGAGCAAGGACCTCACCAACATCTCTGCTCTTTGCAGCTATGGGAAGCAACCAGTAAATACACACACACAGCTACGAGTGGCTCAATATCCACCACTGCAGTCAGGGCTTCTTGTGCAGCTGCACCCTGAGGGAAGGCTCTCTCCGGACACACAAAGAGTCAGCGTTTTTTAAAGGGGTTGGTGCTTCATTCTCACTGATTTAAAAAAAAAATAAATAAATGCTTCAGCCAAACTCCTATCAGCTTCCTGCACAAAGGCACACATAAAGGAGGCCAGAACTGAGGGGACTGCAGTCATCAGGGAAAGAAGTGTCAACATATCCAGCAGGATACATGACCAGCAGGATGTATGGCCAACCTTTGGAGGATGGAGGAGAGGAAAACGGGCAGAGTTCACTGATAGTGTTAGCTGAAGAGGAGGAAATGGAAGGAATTGGAGATAAGGTCAAGGTTGCTATATTGGAAAATTGCCAACAGTGGAAGAAGGGAGGGAAAGGGAAGGAAGAGGAGGATGTGTATTTTACCCGGCAGGAAATCCATTGAGGTGAAATGCAAAGGAGAGGGAACCAGAGATTCAAGATACAAGGTTGGAAGGAGGGCAGGGAAAATCTCAAGAAGTCAGTGTTAAAGCAGTAAGTAAAATTGCACAGATGGAGGAGATTCCTCATGCCTAGAACAGATGCATTTGGAAACTGTAGGCAAGAATTCCCACGGCTGTACCCCAGCACTCTAACTCAGTGAATCTGAGGACCCCCACCACAGCAGAAACCATGCCCTTCCTGTTCCCTACAGCTGACATTTTCACAGACACAGGAACACAACTGACTCAGCACCCTGGCAGACAATAATAGCAAGGTTAATCTGGTTACATCCTAAGAAGCAGAAATTGTCCATATAGGCAAAAAGCAATATGGTGTGTTTTGAGGCAGGCGTCACTCTCAGTTTCCTCTCCCCGTCTGGTTTTGTTGAGCATGCAGTCTTTGTATTAGATGGACATATGGCTTTTCCACTTGCTAGGTTTTTACAGTGTTCAGAGGTTTACTCTTCACCCTCAGATATGTGGCTGAGGCATTACATAATTATATAAATTAATAGTGCTACAAGACAGCTCAGAAGTCACAAAAAATGCCGTTAAAATTTATAATAACGATGTTGAGAAATAGCATACCACTTTCAGCTACATCCACAGCCACAGTCACCCCACCAAAAGGAAGAGCTTCCCAGCAGTGAGATTACCAGTCTAGTAAGGAGAGGTGGTACAGGTTATGTCTCTGAGTTCCCAGATGCTTGCAGGAAGCACCTTTCTTCCCTATGCATTATCGACTGCTGCACCTCTGAGACTCAAAGATAATTCTTCTTAAGAAGCAAAAGTCCCCACACCAGAGGCTGTGGAGCTGTGTGTGATCCATCCTATGCCTCCGCAGTAAGTTGGTGCTTTTGCTTCTCTCCAAACTTCCACTGTGGCTGCTCAGATGGCTGTAGCATGGATCTCTGATGAGTTCTGCCCTGGACAAAACAGTCCTATCTATGCTGCCAGGATGGTTCTGGGACTGCAGCGTCCTGAAATGGTCCTGATGAGACTCTTTGCATCCCTCAAGGGACACTGCCCCATACCAGTCCCTTTTCCACTGGGAAAACTACAACAAGAGCTATTCCTCTGCTGCTTCTGTGCAGACAGCAGTACTGAAGCACCACTGAACACATTTCCCCTTCAAGCAGATCAGTGCTGAATATTTGCAGGTATCAGTGATGGGACCAATGCACTTCTCAGAGCTTACTGCTCCCATGTGGCATCTACCCCCTCCCCATCTCACCCACCCCATGTCATGCATGCCAAAACCACATATCCACCAGAGGAGTTCAGTTCTATCTGAGACCCTCCCAGAAACCTCTCTCTGGAGCCTGCAGGGCTTGTCTCCAAGTCTGTATGGAGAGTCACAATCCAGCTGCATAATTGACTAAGAAAAGAGA
Source organism: Bombycilla garrulus (assembly GCA_013400315.1). Classification (NCBI taxonomy): domain Eukaryota; kingdom Metazoa; phylum Chordata; class Aves; order Passeriformes; family Bombycillidae; genus Bombycilla; species Bombycilla garrulus. The sequence goes on along the minus strand of VXBU01003109.1, from coordinate 513,994 downwards.
GAGAAACTCTGCAGTCTCTCATGCCAGAGCATCCTTGAAGCAATATGCTGCATGCAGGGGATAAGTTCCCCAATCCTCTTTTGCTAGAATGACACTGACACCCTCCAGTCCAAAGCAGAAAACAAAGCAAATCATAGTCCCATTCACTGCCCCAGCCAAAAACCATCAGCAAAGAAATAGTGCTAATGTGAGAAAGAAAATCCCCAGACCACAAATACTGCCAGTGATCCTTTTCAATCTGACACCAAAAAAATGAAGAGCAGAGGCCTTAACTTGCTGCTGGTGAACATCTGCTGCTGTGTGTCACGCCACAATGTCATTACCAGTGTCTAAGACCAAGTTTCCTAATGAATCCTTGCTGGCTCTATCTGGCTGCATGGGATGTGGTCCAGCACAGATGCTGACAAGCACTGGCATGGATACTCCATTCCTGTGTATTTGGAAGACCAAAATTAATAAGACTCTCTGTAATAGGGCACGCTGCAAAATCCCAATAATGCACACCTCCACAGAGGTAAAGTAAGGCTTAAAATATGAACATCTCTTAATAACAGTGGGAATACTTTGGAACCCAAGAAGAAAAGAGCCTAACTGGGGATGACAGGTGTCTGCTCTTTTAGAGGTTTTGGATCAGAAGTTTCAAAAAAAAGAACAAAGAAATTGTGATAAACAATTTCTCCTTGAGTCCTCCAGGGATTTGAAAAGACATGAGACCTTGGGCCTTCCATCAGTTTTCAATCTCTTTTTGCTCAATCATATTCTGTCTTTTAATGACACCCTTTCCTACCTCACCTCCAAGAGAGCTATTCCTGATCTGCAGAAACACTGCAAAAGACTAACTTTCAAAACCCAGAAGAGAACATCATGCTGTTTTTACTTCAGCCAGCAGGCACAACCTAAGCACTGAGGATGCTTCAGACCAACATGGAACATATGAACATATTTAATGCTTCTGAACCTCACATCTTCCCCTTGTCTTCTATTAATTTTTGTCTCCCATTTCAAAAAACAAGCATTTAGAATTCAAATCTGATTATATAAGCCACATTTTTCTAATGGCATACCTCAGACAACATTAAAGCTAAATGAAGTCATATCAGACACCGTGAAGTTTTTATTGCCGAGACAGAACACAGAAAATTACATTACATCAGGCACTGTCAGACAGCTCACAATAAAATTCCCAGGCACATCTATTTATCTCACAGGGGTTTTGTTTGCAGCCTGCTTACCCAGGTTTGAATTGTACTTGGACACTTCCTTAGCACCTGTCACCATCCAGCTGTTTAAAATAAATAATAAATAAATAAAGGTGTCAATGTCACTCTGCAGATTAGGACCTGTTAAGAGACAAGCAGGAGGCAGTAACATGCCCACAGTTCATGGAAAGTGGGCGGCAGAGCCGGGTTAGTACCACGGAAAGGTGCCATGACTGGCACCCCAGTCCTGGTGCGCTGACAGAACAGGCGGCCCAGCACATTTTTGTTTTGTGAATGGCACATGTGGCTACAAGTTTAAAGAAGTGCCCAGAGCAGCTCCAGCCAGGCAGTGCTGGGGGCAGATGGGGAAAGCCAGCAGCAAAACCAAGGTCCATTCAGAACTAGAAACCTCCCTTTACAGAAAGATGAGTGGCATTCCTGGGTGATCATGCACAAAAAAAACCTCCTGTTACCACGAGCCTGAGAAATTCCCTGGGTCCCCTCATAGTTTTGCACTCCGGGGCACATTTCCCGCGCTCCGCTGCCCTGCAGCTGCAGAGGGGTTAATGGCTGAAACAAAGCACAGTGCCATGCAGCACTGAAGCATGACAGGATCCCGCTGACATTTCACCCTCCCTTCCAGCAAAGCCCCTTCCCTCCTTGCTGCATCTTCTCATGCCCACGGCAGCTCTGCCGTTGCCACCAAGTGTGGTGCTCCTGAGGGAGCCCAGCTCCTCTCACGGCCCTGCAGGGACAGGGCTACCTGTTGGCATTCCAGCAGCAGCCCCAGGGTTTCTTGCTGGCTTCAAGATTTCCTGGAGGAACAGAGAAGCGACCGGTGCCGGCTCCTCTGTGGACCACACCTTTCTGACACCCTACTGCAGATGATGCCAGACCTCTGATATCCAAGCATGGGACACCCTCCCCGAGCCAGGGAGCACCCGTACGTGTCCTGTCTGCCTGGCAGATGATCCAGAGCAGTGATGGTGCTTGGCTGTTGTTATTCCATGCCTGCTGTGCAGCAAGCGTGCCAGTGTCCAGCTCAAACTAAACCACCAGCTCACTTCTTGGGCACTTAAATGGCTGCACAGTTCCCACAGACACAGTGGGCTGCCCTGCAGTGCAAGCACCTGACAGCCTGCCACAAGGCACAGGAGAAGAAACCTGTGGAAGATTCCTAGACAGACCCAGCTCTCCAGCACCATACATGTCCTGGCCACTGACAGGGAGTGAGCTCAGAGCCATCAGTAGTCTGTACTGGCATCTTCCTTATAAAATCAAGGGACTTTATTGCAGATGATAATCTCCTTTGGCATTATTTAATTTGCTGCCCTTAATCATACAGAGCAGCTGGTCATGTAAATGCTCAAATCCATTAATTAACTGTGGGGTCCACACAAGAGCCAGACAGAGCCCGTCTGTGTGTCTCAGCCACCTCCTCCTGCATCTTCATGGTGTCCCCAGCACACATGGATGTCGACTTAAGTAGTAACAAGGACTTACATGGCGCCTTCTGATTATTAAAGAAACAATTTAACTATTTCATTGTTTTCTCAGCAAACATCACAGACACCCAACAAAAGAATAGTTCCTCTCCCTGGCAGGCATGACACAGCGCTGGCTGTACAGGCTGTGTTGGGGCACCGAAGGGAAGATTTCAGGGACTGCCCCGAACAGAAAAACAAAGTCAGGACATTGTTTGCAACTGGATGTCATTATAAACAGGAAGGGTGTCTTTTCTCAGCACTGAGTTGATCGCAGTTCCAGACTCGGGAGACTCCTTGGAGCATGCAGAGCCGGTGAGTCAGCCTCCTCCGGCAGCGGCGGGGGAGAGGGGAGTGGTCACTCTATGGGTTGGTCCCAGCCCTGGGCAGCTGGGATGGGTGCACCCCGGTAAAATCACCACCGACAGCTTCAGCTGCCCCTCGGACTGTGAAACCCTCACCAACCTGACATATTCACAGCAGTTTCAGCCCATAACCACCTGACACAAGCAAACAGAACAAGTCTGTCCGGACAGAGCAAGCCCACGCCGCACCAGGAGACACGCGCACTAACTGACTGACTCACAGGGGCACTGTCAGCGCAAGGATTTTGAGAGGTGCTGCTACTTTTGCTAAAGGAACCTCAAGCACATTTGTTTTCAGAAGGAAACGGTGGGCATTTTTAAGACTTTCATGATTTTGAAGCAAATCTGATTTGGGGATGATGCAGGTGAAAGCCTATGAGTGGGTAGAGGATGCATGCAGGAACAGGAGGATACCTGTGCACATCTGTATCGCCTCTCAGGTCTCCATTTCAACCTGGCTGCCCTTCCAGACCTGTGGCAGAGCAAGGGTCTGTTGTGCCCCTGCCTCTCCCCCAGCCCACTGCCAGCCCCACACAAAGGTACATGAAAAATGAGCATGGGAACCTACAGCAGATCCTCAAAGCAGATGAATTTTTCTCACTTCCTGTGGTCACCTGTAAGGGATGAATATGGGCACAACGTATCAATGCCTCTTTTGTTCATCAAATCCACAAGCTTTGTCACTGCCAAACTTTGTGCTGGTTAGCTGCCATGGGGAAAAAAGCCACCCACCTCTCAGAGCCTCTGCAAAAGCAGCAGATGAAGGGCAGCTGCTTTCAAAAAATTGATTGGTTTGTTCTCAGCTGCTGGTGATACATGCTGAAGCTTCACCATAGCACTCTCCGGGCCATAAATCCTGACAAACCTTTCATTTTACTTTCTCTTCCACAGCTACTGTTGCTGCTGCAGCAAATCAGCCACCTTGAATTTCTCTTTTTGTCTGCTCAATAGCATCCTGGTGCTATTGGTGAAGCCAGTGGGAAGGAGCTGCCTTCTGCCACGCTTCTCACACTTCTCTCAATCATTGCTTCCCCCTGCCTAAAAAGGCAGCATGGCCATCATTGACGTGGGAAGGTAACAAATCAGCTCAGAGTTATCCTCTGACACACACCAGCTGTGCTCAGCTCACCTGATAGCTACAGGGGATGATGAGGTGTAGGGATAGGATAAGGCAGGGGAACATCAGGGCACTGCACAGGATGCGCTTCTGAAGCAACAGAAGGGGCTGAAAACATTTTGAGAGGCCACAATGAGATGCTGAAGATGCAAAGGCAGTCCTGGGGATGCCAGAGGCACTGGGCAGCCAGGGATCCCTCTGCCCAGGGACTTAATGTAGCACTGTGGGGGCTGGGGGTTCCTTGCTGGCAGTGGAGGGGTTGCTGTGCTGTGCTGGGATGCCTTGGGGCCCTGTTAAGGTTCCCAGTGCACCAGGTGGCTCTGCAGGGACAATCAGTGCTCCAAGGGTTCCCCTGACTCTTCTGGGTACATCTTCAGGACATCACAATGAGAACAGTGTGGTGATCTTTAGCTATTCCAAGCCTGATTTTAAGTCAGGTTGGCTTCAAGAAGCTGATCCAGTTCTTCTCCTTGAGAGGAATAGATTTACTCCCATGCAGGCCGAGGAGGGACTACAAGACTTACTCTGGGCTCCCCGGTGAGACTCAAGACCAGGCTTGGACCACAGTTACATCTCCTTGCCTACACCAGCTTGCTTCAGGGGCCAGCTTTGTCCTTCCTCTGCAGGGAGCTGAGGGAGAGATACTGAGTTCCTTCTGGCTTTCCTTCTGCCTTAGCCCTTGTACTGAACAGGATGGAGACCACTGTCTTTCCAGCCAAAAGGGACAGATAGGACTGTCACTGGGGCTGGGGTTTAGCTACTGTGTGCCCTCACATTGCCTCTCCTCACCACTGCTCTCAGGCTCAACAGACAGGCAATGCTTCAGCCAAGGACTGATCATCCCTTCCCACTCCATCTAATGGCTTCTCTTTACACCTACAGACCACAAACATTTGGGCTTATTTTTGTAATAGTAACTGTGCCATCTGGCAAAACCAAATACACTTCCCTTGAGTATCTCTACAAGGCAGAGGTACAAAACGTGACTCGTTATGAAAGCATGGTGGGAATCAAGGGAAGGGGCTGGTGCTGCAGCCAGGCTGCCAGAGGTATCTCCCAGGCATCTTGTATTCTTCAAGAAGTGGGCACTGGAGAAAAATACAATCAGAAACAGTGTCAGGAAGCCAGAAACTCAGCAGCCCTCTAAGTTGAGTACTCTCCACTACATAACCACACTACTACTTCTTTGCATTTTCCTAAGGACATTGTTGGTTTTGGAATAGATTTAGAGGGGAAAAATTGTGTTGCCCCAGTCTGGTCTGCAGTCTTTAGTAAAGACTCCTGAGAAAAGCAGCTTTGAACACTAACAGAAATCTCCCTTTTATCTGAAGATTGTTATTGTAGTCCTCAGGGGCATAATATAAAATCTGGGTATTGGCATCATCAGTGTTGTCTTCTCAAAAAGAGAGAGCTTGTCTCAGCTCTCACAGAGTGTATCTGCAGGTACTTTCCCCAGGGATTCCCAGTTCCAGACCCAGGATGGTCTCCAGTCACCACCTACAGCATTGGCAGACACACCCTCCTGCACCCAGATGGGGAACCACTAGCAGCTCCTGCTCCTCAGCAAGGGAACGCTACAGACTCGGTACAAAAACTTAAGGAAGGGGAAGGTGATGATTATTGTAACCTAACATGTCACCCACACTTACAAACACACATTCACATGTTCACCAAAAGGTGGTCAGGGTCACTGTGTGTGGCACAGAAAACAAGGGACACCCACTAGCAAGTCCTAATGACAGCCCTGGCATCCCTCCTCATTGACAGCAAAGAAATGGGTTCTGAGACACATTTTTCACATGCCTTAGGAGTCAGCGGTTATTACAGGCTGATCTTTATCTCAGCATCTTGCTTACTCACCCTCCAAAAACCCCAGGAAAGCTGCTGCCTGTTGCCTCCTTTCCATCACTTTGGTCATCTTATCTACTCCTTCCTCTTGGAACCATAGGAAGAAAAATGGTGGTGTGACATTGCTCCCGTTATCAGAGAACCAGTCCTCTGCTGATGAGCCATCTGTGGTGTGGCCTTATCACAGCACAGACCTCCCAGCCCTGACACAAACCACACATCCTGTGGTGTTTACCCATTTGTTTGCTGCCAGTCATGTCTTTGCACAGGCCAAAGCATCCTTTCCTCTAGAATTCCTCCTGGTGTTTTCACACACATTTTTCCACGCACACTCCATCCACACTAGCCTTAGTATTCCCATTACAAATCTCTACAGTTATTCCCACCAAAGTCAGGATTCCCATTGTAAATCACATGAGCACTGCCAGCAGATTTTAAATCTAAGCCAGCCAGGCTAGGTCTGACTGCTAGCAAAGAGACTGGTTTGTGTTTAATGGTATTCTTTGCCGATATGGATAAATGGTTCCTCCAGGCAGCTGTTTATGAGCTTCTCAAGGTGATGGTACCTTCAGCCATAAGCAGCCCTCAGGTCACCTTCTCACACCTGGACACTGAGATGGGCCTGTGGCACAGCCACAGGGCAGCGGGCAGGTACCTGAGAGTCTGTAGGGAACGTGTCCACGTGGCAGCCAGAGCACCCATGAAGAGGCCAAAGAAAGAGAGATGTGCAAGCTCTGGGCCACGCCTCAGCTCCCACATGCATCATCAGCTGTGCTGCAGGGGTCTTGGATATCTCCCTGGATGTGGAGGGAGTCAGCAAGCAGCTGTGTGAGGTTTAGTGGCCAGCTGCAGTTAAACCATGACACCCAGATGCCAGGTGGGCCATGGAGTCCTCAGCAGTGCACGGCTTACAGCTACCTCAAAGACAGCTCTCATGCCTGGGACACCAACTTAGATGAGCCTAAGCAGCTCTGGAGGCTGCTGGCAATGGGAAAAATGGAGCCAGCCTATCTAGCTTAGTCTCATCCCAGGGAAATGGCACGTCCCATCAGGAGCATGTTACTGCCTCCTCTCATGAGTCCAAGCCAGAGGAAATCACACTCACCTCCCAAAGGACACAGTACTCTGGTACACCATGGAATGATGCTGGGTGACAGTTCCCAGAGCTGGAAAGATCAATCACTCCGCTATCAGTTCAAGCTAACATACATATCACACCTTCCCTTGCTAAGGCCAGGGTCTTAGAGGCCAGACTAATCCCAAGGACTGCTGTTCCTGGATATGTGATAACCATTGCAGACTACAGAGCAAATCTATAATTACCCATTGTGCATGAAGCCCAATGCACAGAGCACAACTGTGAGTGTCTTTTGCTTCTGCATTTTGAGTGTGCACTGGTGTCCCTGATTCAGGACACATCAGAAACACCCAGCTGTATCATCAACTGGAGAATGTCAGAGCCCCGCAGAGCTGGAGTGATGCCTGCTTGTTACCTGTGTGACAGCGAGGGACACGCTGAGGAACTTCCCAAAGAGTTGCATGGGCAGTGCCTATGATGAAACCCTGAATGGATGTGACAGCTTTCAGGCTGACACCAATTGTCCATCACTCACCCACATGAAGCTTGTGCAGGCACAAAGAAGAATGATATCTCACAAACTCATGCCTGCTGTCTATAAAAAAAAGCCACAGAGAAACTCAGGTACATCTAAATGTCCACTTCTGGGCACACTCAAGTCATTCAAAGACATTTGCATGAATTTGTGATCTTTATACTTCATCACAAAAACAGTGTATCATGTCAAGCCACAAACCAAAGGGATTTTGGCAGGAATAAGTAAATAAATGGTTACATAAATATCTCAGACAATGTGGATTTGGATACAAAGCTGTTTTTGTTTTTTTCTCTGTCAACCTCCTGCAAAGAAAGCAGAACACAGCTAGGGTTACAGATGAAAGTGAATGTCACACACCACCCAGGCCTCTCCATAAATGCCAGGTGCCATCTCTTCCTTGAGGAAGGAGAGAAAACAGGGACAAGTAGCCAGGAAGGACTCCAGCAGGCAGGACCATCTGCCACCAGCCTTCACACAGCCCTGGTGAGCTGCAGGGGCCAATGCTCAAGCAGAAAACTCTCCTGCCAGCTCCCATCCCAGCACAGCTCCTCTGCAGAGAGCTGCTGGATGTATCCCAGCCTGACTGACAAGATAAACGTAAAATCATGAGCAGCAGCACTCCTTGGGGCACCTGGCACAGGCTGACTGAGAGTCGCCAACCTGGAACAAAGCTGATGATCAAAAGTCTAAGCGCCAGGGAAGCAAAGCAAAATCTCATAAATTGTAAGGCTGGCACAGCCAGCCAGACATCTCCAGGTTCAAGTCTCTCTGCACTCCCTATAGTCTCCTGTCTTTATGCATGGGGCACGAAGTTAGAAAAGTGATTATTCACTTGAACAGTTTTATCCCCTTTTTTTTGCTTGAAGCATCTCCATCCATCCTGCCATTTCACAGGGATAAGAAGGGGATATGCTTTCATACTTGAGTTTTATTGATGCAAAATGTATTAAATTATTATTGTGCCCTTCTTTACAACTGTAAGAGATACATTAAATCTACAGAATTACTCTTTCCCAATCAAGCAGCCAACACATGACTGGTCCTACAGGACCTGCAGCTCTGCTGACCAGTGTCCCAGACATGGAGCAGGGAGGTTCTCCAGCTGTGCTGCCATCAGGATTTCACTCACATTCATAATACACACAGCCCACTCCCACCAGGACTCCCTGAGTGTTTCTATGCTCTTCCTGTAATCTGGAAAACAATATAACCACACAAATGTAGAGGCCCAAGCACTGAGGGAAACATCTGGAAGACAAAAACCTGGCAGGGCTCAGGATCCTCAGTCATGCCTGGAACATGGATGCCCTGGCATAGCAGCACAAATTCCATCTTGTGCAAGAGGCTTTAGTCAAGACTCTCCTGTGGTTTGAGAAGCAATGCAGGCAAGTCTTAGGTAACACAAACCTCATTTGTGATACAGTTTTATCCCCGAACTTACTCACTAAACAACCCTGTCCATGCATGGCCAGACACCTGGCAAGCTTCATCCACAACTAGCTTTTTTACTGCAGGCACAGGGCATTTACCAAGAAGAAGCTGCAGGTGTAACAAGACTCACCCTAACTTTAAAAGATTCACAACGGTGACTATCAGTTGACTGAAGACCCATGCTGGGAAGTTGACGAACTAAATTCAGGCACAGATTAATGTTCCAGGGGCTCCCCATCCTCCTAACATCTGCAGGTTTTAGCTGCACGTTTGCGACACCAGCTTCAGGGTGAACAATCACTTGGGCGAGCTCCCCTGTAACCTTCACCTGCCCCCTTCAGCCATGTCCACTTTTGGGGAAACTCATGGCTCTGCCTGTGCAGGAAAGGAAACATCTCTTACGTTTTGCAGGGCGTCTTGGTACTGTGGCAGTGACGAGAGCTGTGACTCAGAGTGGTACGGGGACAATCCTTTCCTCAGAGTCCTCAGGTCCCCTGTGCTGGACTGCTGCAAAGACAACAGAAAACAGGACAGTCCATATTAATAAGAACAAAGGAACCTGCGCCCCTCCTGATGTCCTGGCTTTTCCCATGACCACCTTTGTCCCCTGACCTGTTCTCACTACTTCTCCCTGCACCAACAGTGACAGTGAACACTATAATAAAATGCTTTATCCATGTGCAGTCCTAGAGAAAACACCTGCAAGCAGATGGAGGTGAACTGTTCAAGGTCTGCTACATTAAGCGATACAGCAGGAAGGCATTTTTTTTTACCTAAATTCCTCTATGCTCAATAAAAACATTTGTTAAGAAGTATATAAAAAATAATTTTAAGACCTCGGATTAAATCAAAATCAGCAAAAGATCCACAAAAAACAAACGAACAAACAAACAAAACCCACCCAAAAAAAAACACACCAGGAGACATTTTCTCGATTAAGGGTTTGTAAGCAGTGCTACTATGATTCACCTAAGCTTGCCAAATGTGTGTTGACAGGAACAGTTTCTGATTTGGTTACAAATTTGCTTGCACCCACAGGTCTTATACATAGTCAAATAAATTAAGGTAGTCTATATGACCCTAGAAAACAGATAAACGCAACCAATAGTCTGCACTCACAGGGGAAGGAGCACTGGGCGTTAGGAGTACTGAATAATCTCCCTGGGACAAAGCTCCTGCCTGGTGTTTTTAACTCTCTCTGTGACCTTAAAATGTGAAAAACGAGAGGTGTTTCTCATTTATAAAAGTGAACCCAGAAAAAGACAAGTAGTCAAAATCAAAGGTCTGGGAGAAGATTCTATCTTTATCACCAATAAACATCCTCATTAACTTTTCATATTTTTAAGAGTATCAAGCAGTGTACTCTCCTCTATTTTAAAGCTAAAAAATCATGACCTTTCAGATTTTTATGCTCCATTAAGACTTTAGACTCACTTTTGCTACAGAAACTATGTTTTCTACTTCAAAGGAACCAAAGAAAAGTCATTGGAGCAATAAAATTTAACAGGAAATCTCATAAATCAACTCAATTGTATATAAAAAAGCCCACAGTAACATAAAGGCCTGAACATAACACAGATTTTGGAGACTGTTGTCGTGCACAGATCTCTGAAAATATTGAAAGTTCATTTCCATTTCCTGCTCAAAGAGAAAAATTGGTGCACTCTGAGTGGATACATTATTTCCTATCAGTGTCAGAAATATTTTCTTGTAGCTACGTGTAGCTGGTTTAGTTGACATTCAGCTTTAGTTTTATTTCAAAATGTTGTTTTCTTAGGTTAAAACTTTTACAGTGACCCAGTGCTTTCACAACCATTCTGGAGCCCTCACCCTATCAACTTTCCTTTTATAAGCTGAGAAGAGAAGGGCAGTTCTCAAGAAAGCCGTAATGAGAAATGGATGCTCGTCTTGTATGACCCAATCTGCTGGGAACTGTTGTGTCTCACATGGAATCAAGTGATACAGAATGAGTTCAGCATATCAGATATCCGGATTCCCCTGTATTTATGAAGAGATAAGATGTGGCCTGTATTTCTTTCACATTTCATAACAGAGAGTTAGAGAAAGAGAGAGAGAGAGATCTGAAGGAAATAACTCTTTCTGAAGCTGAAAAGTGACTGCTGCAAAACTGAGCTTCCACTATTCCTGGGAGGTATATAATTTCAAAGAAAGGTTAGCAGGTCACAAAGGAAGATGATCAGAAGACTCTCAGTTTACTGGCAGTATCCCAGGCATGTGATGCCTCTTGGTGGTTATCCTGAAAGGATTTCACCTCGCCTGGTTGTGCTCCCACGGCCCTGCTGCGTGCAAGCTCTTCTGCACTCTTGTGTGTGCGTGGGGACAGAGCAGCCTCCTGGAGAGGTCTTGACACTCTGCTACACACTCCTAAAAGCTGTCAGCTCAGGAGCTCAGGCACTCTTCCCTGACATCTGTGATGAAGAGGCACTTGTGTGGCCAAGGGAAAAGCAAAACAAAGCAGCAGAGTCAAAATGTGAGGTTGTATCTTTGTGCTGGAGACCTCAGAGGTTGCAGATCTTAAGTCTCTGCTCCAGAAGAGTGTGTGTTGCCTCAGCGGTTTAGAGACCGTGGATTACTCAGATTTTTGAAAACCACACTGAGACCTGCAAGATGCCACATGATTGCGGGTACTAGAAATGTAGAAAGAGGCCTGGGAAAGAGAGATTTGGTGGACATTTGTTTGCATCCCAGAAACTTGCTGTCTTGCCCCCAAATCTGAATGGGTTGGTCTACATTGGATTCCCCACATGTTTCATCACGTTACAGCTTGTCCTCACAGTAGGTCAAAATGCCTTGCCCAACTAAGGAAGGAAGACAACCAAACCCAAGTCCAGACAACACCCAGTACCACACTGCAGTCACTAAAAATATGCTAGTTTAAATTGATTTAATTAACTGCCCTATGCTCCTGCCTGGAGAAAAAGTCTGCATTAATTTCAATTTGGCTTAAATTGGTTGAAATTGTGTTGGTAAATACACAGATACAGTCAAAACTCTGCTCTAACAAGTGTTTATAATGGATTAGTTCTATCGCTTTTTTTAAAGCAAATCCCATTTAAGACTGCACTAGCATGTGAGAAAACTATTGTTAGGTTGTTTCAGTGGCTGCTGATTATGAATCTGACCTAATGTATTCAATTTGATGGAAAGATTCCCACTGAGTTCAGTGAACATCAAAACTAGCTCTTTATTAAAGAACAGAAAGGAAAAAAGAGAAAAAAATAGGACAAGAAAAAGAAAAGACATCTAAGAAATAAAAATGCTGAGCAGACACCTATCCAGAAGAGGAACAAGGTGTTTGGAGCAGAAAGAGGGTTTGCTAGGGCAAAAGGAGTCTTCACCTGCCATTATTGATAAGACATCCCTGACAGAGGTGGGCAGAGTAAACTTTTTCTTCCCACTGCCTATCATAAAGCCAGACCCTTTCATGTGCCCTCCACTCAATGTAATTTTCCTTCTATATTTTCAAGAAGTTATGTGGGAATATATCTTAATTGCTTGTGCTTTTTTACAACAGGCTACCAATCACAGTTCTGCACTATTTATCTACCCTGTACTAAAAGAAAACGTGTGTTTTATCACCATAGAAAGAAAACTGCTTTTTCTTCCTTTTTAAAATTAAAATGGTGCAGTGACACATATTCAACAGGCCTCCCTAAACATTTGCACATTCCTTGGGCTTTGCTATCAGTGTTAGAGTTAACCAGGGAAGAAAGTGAATCCCTCATTAAAAAGCAATATGACTAATGATGCATCAGAATGAGTAGCCATTACTCCACTTAAACCTAAATTAAAAATCCTGGTATTTGCATTGTCAATTCACTCACAAAATGAAATCTCTTATTACCTTACCCAATTTTCATTACTGAGATGTAAGTGGATCCCAAATTGCTTTTCTAGTCAGAAAGACATTTTAAAAGTAGAATCCCTGATCATCTCTGTTCATCATCATTGCTGGAGATTATCTCAACTAATGGGCAACATATCTATAATAGATTATCCTTCAGGTAAAATCACTCCACATTTCTGGAGTTTCAAGGAATTTATCAGCAAAATCATTTTCATCTGAACTAAAACTCCATGGGAGCATGCAGTCTCAATTGAACTTTTCTTGGAAATGTTTCCTAAGCTGAGGAGCAGAGACAGAAGGCGGGACACAGCAAAGGAGACCACATGAGAGCTGAGGAGACTCACACACTTGTCCTCAGCAAACACCAACAACTGGCCACTGACTACTCCAGAATGGCTCTTGCTCTCCTACTGGGAATATTTTTCAAGCCCTAGTTTCATCCATAGCTCAATTAAAGCATGTCCTGACTTTCAGAGTGGTACAAAAGTGCAAGACGTGCGCCCGGTCTAGCTCAGCACTTCTCTCCATGGCGCTGCCTCCCCTTCCCAGCGGATGAGCAGGGGACAAGCCTGCAGAGCCAGCACCTTGGCCTGCAGCACAAACCCATGTCACACACTGCCAGCACTGGCACCCCACAGCGGCCATGCTGACACAATCACTCTTCAATACTCAGAGAAAATGACACAACATTTATTGATAAATTTTTCAACTGGGTAGGACTTAAGAGTGACCCCAGAAGATATTGTTCTTGGACCAAAGGCCCAGACCCTTGCCAGCCTGTTATGGAACAAATGGACACAGGCGTGATCTTCCCACCAGGGAAGGGAGTTAGGCCTGCTCCTACCAGTGAGAAAAGAGTAGGGACAACAAATCAAGTTTTTAGTAAAAATAGACTGCAAAGCCTTTTTTTTCTGTGCAGAAAACAGAAGCAATTTGATGACAGAAGGAATCTGATGGGTGGAAAGTGGTATTTTCTATAACAAACAATGTATAATTTTAAATGCTTGAGATAGAAATCAAAGACTTGGTGCTTACCAAAGACTAAAATTACATTAAAAAAAAAAAAAAAAAGCCAAAACAAAACAATGAAAAAACAGCAAACACTTGTCCCTATCAAAGCTTTCTATCCTGCTAGCAAAGAGAAGAAATAGTGGCCTCTGACTTTTTGACCTGCTGTGCTGAGTGATTCAATTGAAAAATAACACAAATAACACAAGAAGATGGATGGTGTTTGTGGTATTTTGAGGTCAAAGTACTATGAAGAAACATTTATTTTCCTTTCCATTTCTGTCCAGTAAAGTCAGATCAGTGTTCTGACCATGTTGGACCAACTGTGAAGATAAAGTGTTGAAAACTTAGAGACAAGTCAGACAAATTATCTTTTCTGTTACCCTTCATTGTTACTTCTGCCAGAAGGGAGAAAAAAGAAGACAAATATTTAATTCTGAAATGCTTTGATGCAACAAAATGGACTGTTCTTAACATAAATTAAATACAGAAATACAGAAATTTACGTGACAGAAAGCTCTCAGCATTTATGAGAGATTAGCAAAAAATGATTTCAATTAGAATTATGTTCTGAAGTGACCGAGGAAAATTAAAAAGCAACACTGTCAGCTCCCAGTAATTCATGAATTAGCATTCAAAACAGGGTCGTTACATAAGTAGCCTTTAATTGAAAACACTCCTTTTTCTCCTTTTGCATAAGTTGTAACAGAAGAAGGCTGAAAAGAGGTTAAAAAAAAGTATTTAATCATAATGATCAGTTTGACTTTGTTCCCTGTAGAAATACTAAATCCTTCACAAAGGGTCACAGCTTCCCTTCTCCCCATGGGCTGTGGGGTGACAGGAGCAATTTGGGTGTCTGAACATCGGCATCCCTGCCTGAGCATATCTGAGGTAGCCTTGGTAGATGTGCTAAAGAGCTGCTGGAGACCCGAATGCTTTTCTGCAGGCAAGAGCAAGGAGGGACAGCTCTGGAGTCACCTGAGGACTGCAGCTCTCTTCACCTCTTTGTAACTCATTCCTGACCTCCTGCATTGTGAAAACTTTCACTCCTGGTTCACAAGCCATTTTAAAAAACACACAACAAAGCACCAAATTTAAGGTCAGAAGCCCCTTTTGGTTTGCCTCTGGGGAGTATAAAAGGATGGCAAACTGTCCAGAACACAGAGAATCAAGCATACATGAGTCACTGACACCACACTTCCCAAAGGGCTGTCATTTCCAAGGGTTTATAATAATCAGCTTCATTTCCTTACGATGCAGACCCACTTGCACTAAGCTCAAGAGACAGCGGATTACACACCGCACCACTTAAATGTATTAATATTATATCTGCTTTCAACATAATTTGAGAAGAAATTATGTAACAGCATAAAATACAAGATGGAAAGGAATACTGCAAGGAACTCAATAGTGACAAGAGAACATATCCTTATTGACACCAGTTCAGAGGATTTTTTTTGGACAAATTATTATGCCACACCACCACCCAGCCCTCTGACAGACAGGCAATTTCCATTTTTTAGTGGCTACCTCCCTTTTTGCAAAGCACAGGATTTCCTTCAGCCATCATTTAAACATCAGAATGAACTTGGTCCTCAGCAACAGGGCAAGGGCATCACACCCTGACCATGTAAGCCCACAAGGATTTTGGCTCATGATTTGGGTAATCCTCTATATGGGAAAAAAACCTCTACATTAAAAAATAAATAAATAAATAAAAGATTCTTACTTCAGATTTTAGCTTCACCCCATAAATCTAGAATGTTAGATGGAAAACTCTGTTGAGACCTTGGCTTTTGATTATACACATTTGGGAAGAGAGGAAAAAAATGGAGAAGGTTTTATTTCAGCCCACTATGTCAGGCTGTCTTCATCTTTATGGACTCTTGCACTGCCCATTACCTGGATTTCTTGTCTGTCACTGTAATATAAATTCTTAACCTACCAGCAACAATACTCCAAACCATAATTGTTCCACTAATTGAAACTGCCTCAAATTTGACATTCAACAACCCATTGTTTGCAACTGAGTAATTAAATGGAAGGTTTAGCTTAAAGCCCTTTTCTGTTATTTCCTGTAGCAATTTAGCTGAAAGTGCACACTTCTCTTCACGTAGGCAAATGGCATTGATTTGAACTTGGCCAAAACACAGATATTACTAACCAATGTCTTCTGCACAAGTAAAGGATGGAAATAAAAATAAATTAGTGGCATACTTTACACAGTCAGATGACTGAAAAAATGGAAATCATCAACATTAGCAAGTGAAAGAATAAGCAATTAGAGCCCTAAACAACCAGCAACAGAATAAAAAGGCAGCGCCCACAGTTCCAAAAAGCCGGTCATGGATGCATTATCTCTCTCTACCTTACTGAAATTTAGTGGCAAGCTGTTGCAGCCAGCCAGCTAGAAGGGAACAGAAGAACATTATACATGTGGAAACTTAACAGAATTAAAGTTATCTTATCATCTGGGAAAAAACCTGTATCTTTACCACAGGTGACCAAACGGTCTTATATGCAGCACTTGGTAAGATAATATCATTATTTGAACTTCAATCCCTTTGCCTATATTTATGAATGAAGCCTTGCAGAACCCATCTGTACAAGCATTAAGATCTTACTATCCAGATTCAGGGTATTGTGATCCCCCCAAACAGCTGATAAAGCTTGACCACCTTACCCCCCTTCCTTATAGCTAAGGCATTTTACCACACCTGCACTATCAGAGCACACAGCTCTGCAACAACAACCTGGCCCAAGGTAGCCACAGCAGAGCAGTGATATTTTGCTGAGCTAAAACAAAGCAGAAACACATCTTGAACAACGTGCAGGAGGTGGTGCAAAGCACCTGCCTTGCACAGCTCCCACAGGGGCATCAGGGCAATGGCCCCTGTTTCTCATGACCTCAGCACAAGTGATTGCCCTGTCAGGTAGCCTTGTGCCCCAGAAAACATCCCCTACCACATGACCTTGCACAACCATTTCCCCCTTATCTCATTAATCCATGTTTTAGTGTCTCATGCACCAGGAATCTGAGGGATGGGCAATTTCACTGTGTGAAGCTAGCAAATAATTGAATTAAGGATCAGTAATTGCAGTTATTACTACAAGACATATTCAAGCAAAAATAAGCTCAGCAAAGCACATATCTGACTCTAAGTATTTGTGAAGAGTCCCATTAGCTTCAGCAGCATTTATCAGGCAAGCTTGAAATCATACACATGAGAGTGCAATAAAAAAATCGATGTATTTGATTTTGAAAGAACTCTGCAAATAAGGAAAAAAAATTAAGGGATGAGATTAAAACTATTTAACATCTTCCATGTCATGCAATAATATGAGCTTTCTGTAACAGCAGAGATTAAATTCCTTTACATTGGTTTATATCCCTGCTGTACACGCAGCACATCTGGGGATCACTTGAACTGGTGACAAAAGCTTTAGAGGATAAGGGTCTGTCAAGATACCTATTCTCCTTATTCCCTCTTCAGTATTCAGCCAGGAGGTCACGAGCACAGCCTCAGCCAGCTCCATCAGTAAATCCATTTTTAGTAGTTCACGTAGAATTGGAAATGCATTTGGGCATTGTGCCACGGCTGGATCTCAGCCATTCACAAATGTAACACAGGGATGAGGATTCCCACTTCTGCCTGGGCTCTGACTTCCCCCTCATTCCCCCTCGTGATCTGTGATCACAGAAGCTGGAGGGGCAATCAGATTTCACCTGGTTGCATTGGTGACAGCTGGAATTCTCTATTGTTGGGGGAGCTAACAACTCTGGGAAAGACAGGAGACAGTCAGTAAGAGGCTTAGCAGATTTTACCATGTAAAATCACTCTTGGTAAAAGACTTTTTATTAGTATCTCAGTGGGGTACAGGATATGAAAGCAGGATATGAAACCTCTCCCTTCTCTGTAGCCACTGAGGTAGGGAACTTTAGTAAACTGAATATATGTATTTTTGTCCTCTTGTTTTAGATATGCAGAGAAAGATCAAGCCCATAACTCACAGGAGACTCAGATAATCAGTTCAAAGCAAATCGCAATGTATAATTATAATCACACAACTGACAGGCTTTGCTCAAGAGGAAATATGAGCTGGCACGGCTGAGAGATCCAAGTATCACAGCCTATAACCCAAATGGAAATGCAGCTCAATAGTTAACAAAGCCAAATGGAGCTACAGCCATTGACATTTGGTGCAGCCCAAGCCTGGTCTGTGGCTTGCATGCCATGAGTATCAGAGTCAGGGACTAACAGAGTCCATCATGGTTCAGTGGAACCAAAACCAGTGTATTTGCTAGGGGTGCCAGTGGAGAAACTACAGAACACTGGCCCAGTTCCTCCAGGGAAGTAGATGCTGATACGGATGTAGTATCAAGCACAGGTCTGGATCACCCCCTGGAGCCACCTTTCATTTTCTCCTGTCAGCTGCACTCCAGGCAAGGAGGCTAAAGGGAACCACTGCACCTCCTCCCAAAATCACAGCTACAGCAACACTGCTGGGCTGCCCTCAAGGCACACCCCACGTCCCATAAAACAACAGAGTTGTCAGGAATGAGAAAAATAAAGATCTGAAACCTCTCCTGATAAATCTGCAAATGTCCCTTGCAGGATTTAACTCACACTGGGCACCCGCTGACTGAGGGCTCTGCTGGGTACCCACGTTCCTCTCCTCTGGAGGACGGCTCGGATGTTCCAGGCTCTCTGCTGGACCGGAACTCAAGCAGTCAGGGAGAATCAGTTACTGGCAGTCCCAATTTTTTGAGATAATCTGACTATTCTTTAAAAGTCTCATAAAAAGATTTAGATTTGCATTTTTGTTTTCATGAAAAACAATACAAAACTGAAAATCCTGTCATAAACTTACAGTTTTGAGTAAAGAGGCTTTTTTTCCCCTCAAAGCTATGAATGATCAACATCCTTCCCATTGTTGCTGAAGTTGTTTTCAGATGTCAGCCTCTGAATTTTTCTTGATCTGGGCTTGAATTTGGCATTTTACTCATTGAAAAAATCTGTTTTTAAGCCTCTGCAGTTATTGCACAGTTCCTCCTCAAGACATTTTTCAGTACTTCTCAGATGGACAGATCACTGAGATTCTGTGTTCTTTGAACCTCTCCACATGTTTCAAAGACACAAAAAGCTGCTTCTTCATAGCCTGATCTAACTGCAATTAAGAGCTTTTTCCCGGGCCATGTCCTCATACAGAGAAAAAAAAAGTGGAATTCAGTGAAATTATTACAAAGCTGGTTAAGCACAGGATATGACTAATCCTGTATTTCACAGCTGGAGGTTAAACTGAGCCTCATTAAACCCAGTGTTCTTGCTTACCCACAACAGAAACAAATGGGGCATAACAGAGCTTTGCGTGTGTGCATCTCTCTCACACACACTCAAACACTGAAATTCAGCTCCAGCCCTTCCAAAATTTTAAGTTGCAAGAAATTATACAATGGTCTCAAATTTGTAAGACTCAATTAACCCAGTATGTCTCTGTCTATCTGTTAGCTGACTACTGGATCCAAATATTTTGAATTTTATTTCCTAGGTTTTTAGGGAACTCAATTTACATTCTTGCAAACTCCCTAGATATCACAGGTGACAACCCCCAGAACACACAGTATACCACCCAGATTTCATTACAAGTGGCAAAAGCTCTTTTCTGTCACTCATCATGCATTTCAGAGGTGCATGAATGCTAGAGAATATTTATTTTGGTAGGTAGCAGCTCAAACCCCTGATGTTCAAAGTGAAAAGAAGGGAACTCCACTGTCTTAGAGAGCTTGAAGGTATTTTGAACTGCTCCTATAAAACTGTACCTTTCTTATTTGGAGAGGAAAAACATTTTATTCAATAAGTGCATATTGCTACTTACATCTCAAGTCAACTATTGGATAGCAAATTGGTCAGATCAGTCTTGCCATTGCAATTCATAAAAGAAGGAGGTGAAATGGAACACACTTGGACATTGATTGGTTTTGCATGCTATGGGGTTTTTTTAAGATTCTGCTTCCTGAACTAAGGAAGCAACATTTGAGGGATTCAGTTATCATATTTTGCATTTACACATGCAAGCAATGCAGTGCACTCTTAAAACTATATCAAAGTTTTGGTCTCAAGAGAGAAGGTCTCATGAAAATCTGTTTCTTCAAGAGCTGTACTCCAAAATGCATGGAGTCCTGTAGGAATTCTCACTGCTGACTTGAAAGGAATATTTGGATGTGACCCCAAATACAAATCTCCTCTTTTATTACTTAAAATTAATATGCAGCTAAACATTGAAACACTGTCTAGAAATGGTAATAGAGTAACTGAGGCCACACCCCCTTCAGTATTCTGAATTTAAATGGAGACCAACTGCCTGGAAAGCTTTCATGTCTGAGTTACTCTGTATTACAAAAAATCCCATCCAATTTCCCTTGTGAGACCTTAAATTAAAGCAATTATACTTATCCTCCTCATGCACAAACAATAGGTAGACCTTGGGGAAATCAGACAGGTTTGTAATTTCATTCCTGTTGTGGTGAGCGTGTGCAGTGGTCCTGGCACAAGCCATGGCCTCAGACAAACCTCCAGAGCCAGTTCACAGAGAGGCCCAAATGCTGAGACCTTATAGCAACTCTGAGAGCCGAGAGGCAACTCCACAAGCAGGAACTGTTAATGGCAGACTTGGCACAGAAGTTGCTGATAATAAAACAACAGAGGAAATTGCACTCTGACTCTCCTGAAGCACATTGTGGGCAATTTCATTTTCTCCTCCTTTGGAAGAGAGCAGGCTCTCCACTGAATGGCATTCACATCTTTGTTCTTTGCAGTACTAAGGTTTGTCAGGTTCTTTTCAGCCATGGGGTCCAGATTTCCCCCCTTGTTTTCAGAACAATATGTTGGAAACTGCCTGCTGAGTGCACGGTTGTGCCAAGATCCCACTTGCCTAAAAATTGTGGCAGCCTGGAGATACTGTGACCATGGAAGTTCCTTGCTCAAACACCTCAGCTCCATTTTAATAGCAGCGTTACAGGCACTACCCACTATCATTTCATTAACTATACAGCTGCAGCCTTCTCTCAATTCAGGAAAAGCAAGCAGTTTCTTAAAAGTAAGACTAAGAACAGCTTTCAAGAACTTCTAGGGCTGCTCTAAAGATCCTCCAAGAATACTCTAAAATCTCAGGCAGCTAGCAGGCTGAACTTCTGTCAAGTGCTGGTACTACTGAAGTCTATTTGGCAATTTTAATTAAATACTCTTACGTTCCTCATAAACCTCAAGGGCTGTCACTCCCTAGAGAAGAATTTTTTTTGTTTCTGCTCTGCCCCAGAGGACTTGAAATTTTCCGTGAAAGAGGCACCAGGACTTCACTGTCAAACGTCCAGTTACTTAGAGCCACACCTGCCCAAAGCATCTGCTCTGTTAAAAGCTGGGCTTTATGAAACAAAGGTGTGTAACTTGCCCTGAGCATCTCTGAACAGAAAAATGCCTCTGGCAGTCCTACTCTCAGGGGGAAAGGTAGACACAGCTCAGCAGAGACTATAGACCAAAAGCAGTCCTGACAGCCAGCCCATGGTGCACAGCACTTAGTTACAAGGAGAGAGAAAAGTGATGAGTCCACATAGCCTAGAAACTTTGGTTTTAGCTAAAAGTGCTCAATCCTTGTGTGTATGCAGAATAAGCTGAAAATGCAAAATAATGTGAAAGAATGGCCAGAAGTTTGTTACCCTTATTATTTCTAAAATGTATACATTAATAATGAAACTAACCAGAACTGACCTTTGGAGCTCCTAAATGTTGTAAATACAGGTCCCTCTAACCTCAAGGGGGAAGTGTGCAATTAAAAATCCCTATTTGCTCAAGGGGCAGTGTGGAGTGGCTTAAGGGGTCTATTTTGTGCTTGGACACTTCCAGATCAGAGGAATGGAAAGCAAATACGGTCTCCCACCTCAGGGATTGTATCTTAGCAGTATGGAAGGTGCCCTCACCTAGTCAACCGGACACCACAGAAGAAAGGTTAACACCAGCTCTTCTGGGCATTTCCCACAGATGAAAATCAAGACTTCACCCATGTGATGTTGCACGGACCAAATGCATGCACAAAACAGAGCTTGTGGAATTCTTCCCTGGAGAATGTGAGACTACAGAAGTGATGCCCATGCAGCTCTCTGAAACCAACACCCAGCATTTCTCAGAGCTTACATTCATCTTCTTTACACTAAAACTTCCAGAAACCACCTACATGTGTGAGAAAGGCTCACACCATCCCCACGGGCTTTGAGGGGTCTTTGCCACTGTGGCTACACCATGGGCACCTACCAGCACTGGAGAGCAGGACTGAGGGGTCTTTTCTGTAGTGGTGTTTGCTACAACCTTTCCCCAAACAATCAAAACCAGGGAAACAAAAGTCTGGTGTATGGCCAGAATTGCTGCCAGAGATTTTGTCAGTACAGCCACGCTATCCAAGAGCATGACCTTCTAGCTGACATGGCCACATCAACAAAACATCACAGCACAAACTGTGTCAAAAAAGTAAAAATTGAAGCCATTTCTCCTCAGACAAAAGAAAATGTGGAGAGTGATGAGTACTGATGGGTAAGCAATGTCAGAAGCATATTATTTTCCAACTGGAAATACACATCAAGTTCTTTCCTAGAAAGCAAAAGAAGTCAAAACAACAACAAAAAACCCCCATATATATGGCTATCATAGTAACAGCCTCATCTCCATTTCCCTTCCTTCCCCTGCAGTGTGGCTTGTAAGATGGTATTTCTGGATATGCAAGAGTAAGAAAAGCTCTCTCCATTAACCTGTTCAAATAAGTCACTAGAAAAACAGAAGTGTGAACCCCAGCACACCTGTGCTGCAGGTGACATGTACAGTGCAGAGCAGCTGCCAGGCACAGGCTGGGGAGCTTTTGCCTGTCCCACTGGGGCTTCCTTCTAAAGTGCTTATAGAGAAAGGATATGTTGGGAAGCAGGAGAAAAAGTGCAAACTCAGGATCCCCTGCAAAAACTTGATTCCAGAAGGGGCTACAAAAACACCACCTTTCAGCATACCTTCACTCCAGAGATGCTGAAGAAGATAAAGCAACAAATCTCACTCAGGAAGCACCAGCCAGGAAAAGGGTATTGTGTCTCTGGCCATTGGAATATAAATCCAGCCATAAAGCTTGCAAATATCCTTTGCACCACCAGACTTCTCAGGTTTCTCTGGATGAAGCACTATTTCAGCTCTATGTTTTGCAGTTGGAAGGAAGCCAGGAAGACTTCCATAACCACCCCTGATTTGTTAATCCCTTAATGCACAGGCACTGTTTGTTACTTAGGACGTCAGGTTTCATCGCTCCTCAGCACGCTGGTGATAGAACTTCTTGACACCAGGCTGCAAATATTATTGTAAAGTCAATACTCCCAGGGAGAAAGCCAAGACAAGTTAAAATGTGACTTTGGTGTTGACAAGCCAGTTTGGCACTGCAGAGTTCAAACAGCCAGGATCACCTGGCAACTTTCAAAACAGGAGAAAGTTTGCCAGGATCCTTTCTGACTAGAGTCTTATCCCAAGATCCGCATGGTAACAGCTAAATGCTTTCCAATCAGACAAAGCAAGTAAAAACACAGTAAGTGGATTATACTTTTTGGGAAAGTGCTGGGAGCTAGAAGTACATATGCAATGAGTTTGTGTCTATAAAGATTTCCCTAATCTTTCTCATTAAAAGAGAAAAAAATCCAGATCTGGGTGTGTGGCATGACAGACTGAAGATGATGCAGCTCAGCTCCCAAGGGGTTCAGCCAGCCCACGGTAGCTTCAACAGTCCTGTTGCCTGAAGGAAAGCTGATTCCCTGCTTATAATAAATAAAGTTATTTTCTGAATGTGACCTAAAAGAAGTTGGATCCTGGTCTTTTTGGAGGGCCATTAAGACATCACACAGGGCCTACACAGCACAACCAGGCTGGCAGCAGAGTCTGCTGACACTGGGAGGTGGCTGCCCTTCTCCAGAACACAGAGCTATTTTAAGGTAATTTCCCTCCCTCCTGGATTCAAATATTTGTAATAACAGAGCCCAAAAGGTGATGACACCTGAGGAGAGTGGAGGAAAAGGCACAGCCTCCGCACCCAAGGCAGCACATAGGGAAGTGTTGATGCATAAGCCTGAAGCAGCCCTGCACAACCCAAAATTAACTGGGTTTCATCCTCACAATGCAATAAGCCCACACAGCTATGCAGACCCTATTCATTGTCACCATTAATTACCAACTTTTTCTTGACTTCCTAAGGCAGATCTGACAAAGTAATGTGCTTGGCTGTGGCAGGACAAAGCCAGGCCAAGGGCACACCGAGCCCACCCCTGAATCCATGCACATCCCAAGGGTCCACACTCAGACTATCTGCCCATCAATAGCTCCAATTAAACAGTGGCAGGGTTTCCACCGCCACCAGACACCAGCTCAGCCACAGACTGTGAGAAAGACAGGGGGAGTTAAAATCAAATTAGTAATCAATTAATACATGAAGCAACTGCAAAGCGGTTGAGTTGAGCACCCTTTTGGAGTTTAACCCTTTGGTGCCCTATGAGTTTATTCATGGCTAGTAATGAGAGTGAGTATGCTGGGAGAAAGGAGTAATCCTTAAAAAAAAGCTCAAGAGTCACTTCAAAACGTGTATTTCGGAAAAAAATAACATTTGACAAAATTATGTTATTAAAATTTCAGTACACATAGAGCTCTTTATTATTGTTCTTTGTTTGAAATGAGAATGTTTTAGAAATGTGATTCTGGAACAGTCTATTCTCCAATTTGGTGAAATGCAAAGAACAGCACAACACAAACTGGCAAAAAGGCATTTTAAAAAAATACTGCAAGGGCTTTTTTATTTTCAGTCATTATAATTGGTAACAATCTGGAACAAAATGACTGTGAAACATGGTGCTTGAAGTAAGAAGCAAAGTGTAGAAAAAAAGCTTTTCAAATGCCAGGGAGGTAGAACACAAAAACAGTGAAAGGATGCAAAGAACAGGGAAAAAAGGTAACTTTTCTGTTTAAATAGACAGTGCCTTATTGAATGCAACAGAGCTGCCCCTGTTTACACCAACTGCTGTGATTCACAAGGGATCCAGAGGACATACCAGACAGAATGGCTGTTTTCTTCTCACTGCTTGACATTGCTATATAAAGACAGGTAAGCATCATGAGTGATCAAAAGCACAGTGGCACGTGGAGTAGACTTTGAAAGGGAGATGCAAGCAAAAAGTGCCCCTTTAGAGAGTCTGTTCAGATTTAAGTAACATCTCCAATAAAATAAAAGCTGCGAGCCTGCACCACACACAACTATTCCCAAGGCTGTCCTTTGACAACAGTCTCCTCCTTCAACAAGATAAAAGTCAACGTAAATGGGCAAGCAAGACAAAATCCTACAGCAAGGACTCAGCAGAGCTGGACTCTCCGAGCATCCTCAGGAGCAGAGGTGGGTCAAGGAGCTCTGCAGGGAGGCATTAGTGCATCTCCCAAAACACCCACAGACACTGACAGAGGATTCACTTTTTTTTTCCTATTTTTTTTAAATTTTAACAAAAGGAGACCAAATTCTGTCTGTGTGGGGTTAATATGAATTGTGTTCTTCCCGGGCAGGATGTTTACCAAAAGCCATTGTGCATTAAAGTGGGCAGTCAGACACAACCATACAGAAAAAGGAGAACTGAGGCACACTAGTATCTACTAGGCAATAAAACCTACCTGGGAAAGAAGCTTGTTGTCATCCTCCAGCAGTTTCACTTTTGTTTCAAGTTGCCTGATATAGTTGGAAGATGAATCTTTAGGAAAAGAGAAAAACAAACAAACAAACAAACACATTTAAGCTTCTTGTGGTACAGGCAAGTATTGTCAGAAGCAATATGCTTTCTCACTCTGTAGAAGGCAAGTTTGGGAACGACTTGATGAACAAAACCCCATGTGTGTAGGGTGAGAAGGAACTCCATCAAAGGTTTTTCCAACAAAAAGCTGAGATTCAGCAACAGTAATATCTTCTGTGAATCTGCATGAATGCCAGTTTGAGGGGTGGGTGAAACAGAAGGAAAACGAAGTTGAAACACTGTGTTTGGTATTTTCATAAAAGTAATTTCCTAGTTTTTAAAGCTATTCTCATTCATCTAGAATGCACCAAAATACTTCACAACAGAACAAGATGTTTCCTCTTAGGTTTGAATAAACAACCCCTCCAGACACGTGCCTTTTTCTTTCAAAACCAACCGACAAACTCACAAAACCAAGTTGTTGGCACAGCTCTAAGAGGAGGTCAGTGCCACAACTCCCAGCGCTGTAAAAGGGGGAGAATTGTATTCAGCAAGGCCACAGAGCTGCAGCATGCACACAGCCTGAAACACACAAAAAGTGCCTACCCAGGACATCTGTTTTTTCTAGTGGAAGCACGTGACACTAACCAGAAAAACACCAGGACAATAAAATACAGAATACCCTCACATAAAATGGCAATATTCAACCTGAAGGAATGCAATGGCCAGTAAGACAGCAACACCAGATAGGGTGGCCTGGCATAGAAGATAAGTCACTGGAGAGCTCTGTGGGGGGCTTACTGCTCTCCAAAGCATCTGGCTTTTGTTTGGAACCATGCTTTGAAGAAACACATTTGAAAATTTCACAGGGAAGAAAATAAAGGAAACTGGGAAAACCTTTTCTCCATTTTCATTACAGTTTGATGAGTTCCTCCCATACAATTGGATCTTTGCAAAATTTCTCATCCACTTGTAATTTGAGTAGCAGAGGCCATGAGCTATTACAGCAGGAAGAAAAGTTTTGCAGCATAAGTATATGAAAAACTCCAAACACTTTCCACACTTCCAAAGAGGCTCTACAAAGCACAAAATTATAATTTCCCTCATCTCATTTGTTATGACTGCAGAAGCCATTGTTCAGCCCCAGGACATCTTGCTGAGCGTGAACTGGCAAGGAAGCACGTGTTAACACAAGAGCCAGTGGATGTGTGCTGCAATGGCCAGCACCTTTTGGGATCAGCCCCCATGGAGAGCAGGCACCTCTGGCTGCAGCTCTGGCACACGAACACTCACCCACTCACATGTGTGAGGTTTAGGCTGGCTCTGTGCTAAACAGCTTCTCTCTGCCTTTGCCAGTGGCTGCCAAATGCACTCGGCACTGAGCCTGAATGCTCTTCCTGGCCACTCCAGGGCAGCTCAGCAGAAGGGCTAGCAGGGAAGCTACAGCTAATCACTGAGACTGCTTTGGCCACTCAAGGGAAAAACTGGAATATGCTCAAAAAAGTGCTACCATAGACCAGTGCCAAACCACACAAAGGAACAGCAGGATGGATCCAAGTCAAGTGCCCATCTAAAGCACACTCTCAGAGGAAAAATGCTCAGTTTTTTGACGGGATTATGCTTTGTTCAAACCCAGGAAATTCAAACAAGTCCTCATGAGAAAGGTTAAGAAGACACTGTAGGGAGCTGTGTAAGTTCAGTGAACGGCTTAAGTGGTGACAAGGTTCACAGCAACATTGGCTTGAGCTGCAGGAACCATTAACTCACCCCAACAAGCACCCTAATATGGGGGAGTCTCCAGGTCAGAGGAGAAGAGAGCAAACCAAGTACCCTCGTGCTCACAGCCACAAGAAATTTAGGTTAAGCAGATGAATGGTGATGCAGAAGCTGTCATGTTCAGGCCCTGAATGCTACCAGGATTGATTGACTGGTTGATGAAAGTAATAGAGCATGACTGCCAAAGAAAAGGAAATAGAGAATTATTTCCCTTCTCTGGTTTCATACCCCTAACTAAAATAAAAGGGTAATCCTTGGGAAGGCAAGGCCCGCATCCCTGGCAGGCAGTGTGCACCACTGGTCCTGAAAGCCTGACCTGAGAACTGCTAGAACTCTTCAGGCACCACTGCTCAACCCCAAACTATGTTTGATGTCTGACTTCAGCCAGAAAACACCCTATGGCAACATAAAATATACACAGGAAAAAAAAGAGAAAAAAAAAAAAACAAACAACAAATGAGCCATCAGCAGAAGATGCTCCATCTTGGGCAAAGGCTGTGAAACAGTGCTCAGCCCAGTCCTTGCCATGCCCTCAGAGATGTGTCACATCCACCTTCTGGATCTGCCTGTGTTGAGGCAGGTGCCAGATGAACCATTTGCATCTTGATCTCAGTTTTATAAAAGCTCATAACCCTCACAACAGCAGGCAGTAACACTGTCAGGCTAAGCAGTGAAACCCTAGGCTAGGTCTCACTCATGTTATATCAAGAAACACATTCCCAACATTTTTCTGCCTCTGACCTTTCTTTTATCAGTGAGTTCCTGTCTTCTCCTGCCTCCCCCAGAGCCAGGAGACAAGGACAGCCCCACAGACACATCCAGGAGAGGCAGCAGAGCTGGATCACTGACTGATCAGACCATCACATCCCTTTTCATTGGAAATAAAAAAAATGGTGCTCACTGCTGTGTCAAACCCTGCTGCCAGCTGTGAGCAGTGCTCCACCTTCACCAGCCCAAAAGCAGTCTCCTCAGTGGCTCGAGCGGCTCCCAGACCCAGGTACTGGGGCACACCCCCAGCACACCCACCTAGCCACACCTCATGGCACTGATTTTGATTCCACTCACACCTGCTAGTGCCCTGCTGGTGACCACACAAGTATGGTGGTCAAGGACACATGGTCAAGGATAAGCTTCCTGGAACTCTCTTTTCTCTGGCACTCAGCGCTGCCTGGAATGCCATCAGGGCCAATATCCTTCTCTAGTTACCCCTTGGGGCCACGAGAACCAGCTGCACGAGCAGTGGGTGCCTTAGTGGACCAGATGGCACCCGAGGGAACAAGATTTCCCATCAAAACATTTCACATCCCACTCAGCACCCTCCCTGTGGCAGCCATCACACAGAAGAGGAAGTTGGGGAGAGAGGCGGCTACGTGCCCTACCAAACAGCAAAACAGGTGAAAACTGTAATCACCATCAGCCATCGCTCACTTGAACCATGTAAATTCTAAAAGCTGAATTGTTCACAGAGCTGTAAAACCTGAAGTCCTGTTTCTTTAGGAAGCCTTGGAAAAACTAATTGGATGTAGCTCCCCACACTATCTCCATGAGAGGCGTGTTCCAGCCCAGGAAGGCGCATTACTGTTATTATCCACCCTCCTCAAGATTTACTGTTCTAAAAAACATACTCCATCTGGAATGGGATGTAATTCAGCTTGGATGTAATCTAGCTGAGTAACTTTTCTCCACATAGATAAACCACTTAATACTCATTACAGCTAAATGGAGGCAAGACAAATCACTCTAGCTTGTTTTAACTCAACGGTCTCTCAGAGAGCAGGGAACTGCCTGACTCTTCAAGCTTTGTAAAAACATAAATTAGAAATTGTTTTAACAAACAAAACAATCTTGCAGCCTGCAGAGCTCAGAACAGTGTAATTTTAAAAAACACTTGTAGCCTTTTTGATTCTCATCTGAGATTTTAGAGGAATCTGGCAGAGAGGTAAATATGATAAATTACACATTTATTTTGACAGCAGCAAAATAAATGGTTTCATTTCCTCATATGCCACTTCTCCAACCACAAGCATGCAGAGCAGAGGTGTGTGTGGTAGCTGTGAGGTTGGGATCAAGACACTTTTATTTAAGACCTTAGCATAATGAGGCACTAGCACCTAAAAGAATATAAGAAAATAATTTTACTAGCCTTTACTTAAGGCAGTTCACACCAGAGATGCCAGGAAAGGTTAATGTAGGTGTCTGTGAGATGAGAAAATTGTCAAGAGCCCTTTGATGGAACTCATCCACAGCAGAAGAGTCCTTACACCCAGCCTGAGCAATAGCAAAGAACATGGCAAGAGCAGACTTGAACCAACAGAAGTGCTTTGCTCCTCTTCCACAGCACCCCATTGAAGTTCGATTTGTCTTTTTTATTTGCCTTTTTTCCACAAAGCATAGGTTACGCAGTGTCCAGCTGGAGTGCCAGCTGGCAGGTCAGGGCCACGGTGTTCCACTCCAGCTTTGTCCCCACACACACCTCGGAGGTGCCCCACACACCCAGGAGCAAGGCTGGACACACACTGCTTACACTGCATTTTTTTTCCCCAGGAGCTACTTCAACTAAGCATGATTCACACCAGTAAAGCACAGCTTTATTTTGTCAATGTCCTGCAAACAAGGCTCTTCCTATCCTCATAAAAAGCAGCATCCCTAAAGGGATTCTCCCAAACCACGGAGGAAGGGCACATGAAGGAATGATGCTCTGCCAGATTTGCACCTTGCAGCCAGCTGCCTTCTTTGCATGATAGAATGCTGACATTTTCTCTTCCTCTCCTTCCATCAAAGATCATCTCATAAGAAGGCCTTCACCTGTGCTCAATAAAACACTTTGCTGTTTGTTGGCAGTTTCATTATCACATCTCTGCTCTTCCCCACTATATTTCACATTTGTATTGCTCTACTGGTCTTGCTTCTTGACACACATAAGCAGGCTGAAAAATGGCCAGTAGTTATATCTTGTAAAGAAGTTGATTTATTAAAGCAACAGCACTCTTTCAGAGCAGTTGGAAAGCAGATGAAACTCACATATCTTGAATATTATCATTAAAGGAAAGTTTTGTTGGGAGAGATGGACAAATACACCATCCTTGCTTTTCCTAGGCAGCACCCATCTTTCTGCGCCTACCAGAAGACCCCATTCCCAATGTCCTGTTTCAGACTGGTATGCAAGGCAAGTTTTCACATCAGGCTTAAGCCAGTGGAGGGCTCTAATGTGAGCAGAGCCACCACAAAGCCAATGCTGAGTTACTGCAGTTTCACAGGTACTGCCCTCTGCTATGGCACCACCAGGGTTTTCAGAGAATGCTCCTCAGTTTGCCTTGGTGCAGAATCTCAGAATAACCTGTGTGGGAAAGGACCTTTAATATTCACCTAGTACAGCCCCTGCAGCAAGCAGGGACATCTTCAACTAGATCAGGTTGCTCAGAGCCTCATCCACCTGTCCTTGAATGTTTCCAGGAATATCTACCACCTCTTGGGCAACCTGTGACAGCCTTTCACCACTCTCACTGTAAAAACTTCTTTCCTTATATCTAATCTAAGCCTGACCTCTATCAGTTCAAAGCCATTAACCCATCTCCTATCACCACATACTCCTGTAAAAAGCCCCTCTCCAGCTCTCTTGTCGCCCCCTTTGGGTACTGAAAAGCTGCCTTAAGGTCTCCTTGGAGCCTTCTCTTTTCCAGGCTGAACAACCCCAACTCTCTCAGCTTCTTCTCAGAGAAGTGTTCCAGCTCTCTGATCACATCTTCATGATCATCATGTCCAAAATATCATACTCTGCTAATGCCAAATCCCATGCTTTTCCAGTAGCATCTTAGGCACAATTCGGGGCATCCCTTGAGATGGGGTAAGAGAATATACAACAACAAGGTCTATGGTAATTAGAAGCTCCCTGTGTTTTGTACCTCTGTAAGATATTCAGAAAGCAAACCGTATGAACCTGCTCTACCACCACCTCATTCACCATGGGTTGTGTAGGGAGAAGTTTCCTCCACACTCTGACAGCCACTGTTAAAGAGGCGGCAGGAATGCACTCACAGAAAGAGAACAAGGCCAAATCTTAAATATTTCCACAGCTGAGGTGCTGAGGTGCAGCACATCTACTGAACAGACACTGCCTTAGACTATACTAAATAAATAAAAGGCCCATCTGTAGCATCCAAAGCCACCCACAATAACATCTGTCTGAATAAGGCTGGTAGGATCAGGCCTCATTTTCAAGGTGCAGGTGATAGCTCAGGAATAGTTAGGTATTCAAACATAAGTCAAAACAACAGAGAAGTGTGCAGCTAGTCCAATCACAAATAACAAAGAAATGTGGTCTCAGAATAATACACACTTTTAACTCTAACAAGACTGGCTTTGCACTGGCAACCTGGCTGTGCTGCAGCTCTGATAGGATGGAGCATATGCCACTGCAGCTATTTAATTAACATTTCATAGCAATCCTCGAACTATGAGCTCTGATGGTTTTCAAGACTGCATGTTCCCAACTCAGTCTCAGTTCATTAGATCTGTCTGGGTGTTTAGCAGCCTCAAGCTGGTCTGTAAGAGTCTGGTAAGGTTTCTCCTGTCTCTGGCTGTTACAGCTCACTACTGTGACTTCCAGTCATGACATCATCTCTGCACAAGAAAATATCTGCCCACAACGACTGTCAACAGTTCAGGAGCTCCTGATATCAGGATTTCAGGAGGAGGTGGCTGACAGGGAAGGAGTGTGTGTGTGCTCATGTGCTGCAGCACAGTGATTGCCAGTTTCCCCTTCCTTGCTTAGGTGATGTGCACATGACAATCTCTGTGGGTGCTGTCCCTCTATCACAGCACGGAACTGCAGGCATCACAAGAGAACATTTGCATCTGAGGATGTCTAACCCACACAACCCATGAAACCTGACCAACAGGAACGTGGTAAAACACCGCCCAATCTCATCATCTGAAACCACACTTTCCCTCTCCTGAGGGGACAACCAGTAACTGCTCTTCTGCTGCTGGGAATGGGCAAGGAGCACAGTGCTGCTGTGGCTCTCCAGGGCTCTCCACAGCCCTCGTGTAAGCCTGCATGCAGAGGACAGCACCTTCTCAGTTGTGCTGCCTGCGTGACAGACTGTCCCAACCCTGCTTGCTAGTCACTGCTGGTCAGCCAGGTTTCCTGGGGAGACATTTCCTGCTATGCCCCCAGAAATTTTGAAGGTAAACAGCCAAGGAAAACATTGTGTTTGCTTTACAAGTTGTGTTTATTGCCTGAGTGTATGCATCACCTGAGAAAAATCAGTGTGAGTTTCTGATGGTTCAGCCTCAGACTAAGCTTTCAGTCAAGAGTGAACAGACTGTAATTGGATAAAATAAGCAAACACAGCAATAGAAATATTAATGTCCAAGACACGTACAGCCACGCAGTCTTGACTGGTGTAGATGTAACAGGAAAAAGCTGATTTGCATCCCCTGCAGTGCTCTCGCTCCCTGCATATAGAAGCCTGCCCTGTCTGAGAAAGCAGGTGCTCTCCAGATCAATCCCAGGTGCTGCAATACCTGCATCACTCATCATAGCCCAGTGACACCAGGCAAAATTTAGGCTCTTTAAGAAGCCATTTGCTGTGAAACCACTAGATGTACTCCATGATTTCTGCCTGAATGCAGAAAGGACAATTCTAAAGAAAGTAGGACAACATTCTGATTTCAGGTGGATCAGAGTGATCCTGTCTTCCAGACACAGTGGGGCAAGCATTTCAACACCAGAGCTAAATAGTTGATATGATGGGAGACAAAAGAAGATACAGAAGTAGGAGGAAAGACAGGGGAAGATCAGACTGACTACTGCATGTGATGTTGCACTCACAAAAACTTGCAAGAGAGGAAAAGATGAGTAACACTAACAAACTGGAGGCTCTTTGAGGCCCTTATGCCTTAGTTAACACAGCTTCATTCAAAAAGCTTTGCTTCCCATGTCAGCGCTGCACTGTAGCAGTGCAGGACCTTCAGCTGCCACCAATCCCAGCAGAGTAAAGCCATAGCCCACTGACCAGTGCCAAAGAAGTGACTTAGGAGATCATCATAATCCTCCTTATCTTATCCTGTACCTCTCTACAATTGCCACAGATGGGCAAGGGCTGATCTACCACAGTATGGCCTGAGCAGGACCTTCCAAGAGAGTCTAATTTTAGAAACCAAGAGATAAATCCTCTGCTTTTGATAGACCCATGGATTGTTTCTCCTTGGTACAAAAAACTCCTTGATCTACATGAAGGAATGGCCAGACTCTGCTCAAAGTTCAGGTACTAGCAACCAGCTGGGCTGGACTCTCCTGTGGGGTAAAACAAAGGTGAACAGAAAGTTGTGTCACCAGTGCTTGTTAGAGAGGAGGGAAGCTGTAAGTCACTCACTGCTAATGGGATTCTGCAGCTTTAATGATTATGAAAAGGTTAAAATGACCTGCCAGGCACCCTCAGCTGTTTAAGCCTCTTTTCCTTCCTCGTGCTGCTTTAATCTTGATAGCATCATCACGTGACCAGGTCAAAAAAAGCCTCAAAGCCGATTAGTGTCTTTCCACCAGCTACAAAGGACTCAACATTTGGGGTAGTGTGGATGTCTCAGCAAGAGTGGCCCGTTTTGCTCCACAACCTCCTTTTGGGGGCACTGATGAACACTGCAGCCTCTAGAAGTCAGCAAGGGAGTATGGTCCCATGGGAAATTCCCTGAAACCTACAGGACAGGCTGTACTCTTTTCTATTTGTATCAATCCAGTTACTCAATTCATCTCTCCCATTGCCAAAACCCAGCCCTTCCTGTCTAATTTCGGATACTGCTATGGTAGCTGCTGTCCCTGTCTCTGCAGCACCACCCAAAGGCCCAGTCCTTTCCACTGCCAGCATGTCGCACTCACAGCCTCTGCCAAGGTCAACCCAAACTTTTGTGGCAGCATCCTCTGATTCCTCATCGAGCATACAGCAGTTCTGTGAAAAAGGATCTTGGAGACTATTGCAATTTGTAAACTGTGCATGAACCAGTTGTTAGGCTGAAAACAATACCTGAGATTGTATCACGATGCAGAAACAAGAGACCTGCATGTAAACAGGGGAAATAATCCTCCTTCAGCAGTGCTATTAAAGATCTTGAATAGGGATCTGTGTCCAGTTTTAGGCATAACGCTTCAAGACTCATGCAGGATATTTGGAAAAAATTCAGGAGAGAAGTAAGGAGGATCAGAGATGGAAAGTATAATCTAGCAGGAGAGCGTGAAGGAATCCAGCTTGCTTAGCCTGGGGAAGAAAAGACCAAACATAGATGCAGTAATGGATTCAAATATGTAAATGATTGTCAGAAAAATAAAAAAGTGAATAAATCGTACTCCATCTCCATCCAGGAAGAGCAAGGTCTCTAATAACAGAAATATTTAAGGGCTAGAAGAGGTTGCCTTGGAAGGCAGTGGAATTGTTATTGATGATGACTTTCACAAGCAGGCTAAACAAATGTCCGTCAGGAGCAGTTTAGGTAGAGCCAAGTCTGACTTGGGGCAAAGGGATTGGTTAGGTGAAACTGAGAGCCCTTCATGGAATTTTCCATGTCTACCCTGTACAACATTGCATCGGAAAATCTGTGGATGTTTCACCTTAATTCCAGAAAGCAAACACCACAAGTTACTTGAAGGCAAATAATGAAATCACTGATCAACCTCTGTTGTCATGTCATATTCAGCAATCTGAAACCATCCAGCCTTTTGGTTTTCCATCACCTGCAGAAAGTCTCACCTGACTGCAGAGTGGCTGGCAAAGAAGAAAAGAGGGCTGGAAAGGTTGTGGGGAGAAGAACAAGTGCTGGGGTAGGGCTCTCTGACACTACTGGGATGTTTGCAATAAAAAAGTTGTATTAGAAACAGGTGGCTGTGTAAAATACAGACAGAGATTTCAAAAGTTAGTACTTCCCCACCAAAAAAAAAAAGAGGGTTTTTATCTTTAAGAGTTATCCAGCTTTTCCCCATAAATTCACAGTCCTA
Source organism: Bombycilla garrulus (assembly GCA_013400315.1). Lineage (NCBI taxonomy): Eukaryota > Metazoa > Chordata > Aves > Passeriformes > Bombycillidae > Bombycilla > Bombycilla garrulus. The sequence goes on along the minus strand of VXBU01003109.1, from coordinate 478,519 downwards.
AATCACAGAAGGCCAACATGCAGGAAGCTTAGTATGACTATAGTAACAACATATGGTCTCTAGCTGAAAGAGCTTAAAAAAAGAGGCTGCTCAGTGTATGTAGGGAAGCTGGAGAATGCCAAGAAACAACATGGGTTAGGAAACAGCCTCAGAAGCACTGACAGTCCAACTGTGGTCAAGGTTCATAGGCACCCTGTCAGAGGAAAGGGCTGGAGAAGGCTACAGACACAGCAGAGTCCATGTCCATGAGTCTCTGGGCAGCACAAGTGAAAGCACTGATTTGAAAACTGAGGATGTGAATGGAGACTGGGTTGTTTTAAGCTATTTTAATAATCCAGAAAATTGCTAACTTCCCCAAAACAACCACATGGTCGTTCAAGACTGGAAGGTAGCCATCAGAAGCCCAAATCCTCTTGGGTTTATGCTAGTTAAACCAAAAAGAATTGCAAATGAAAGTCAAGCTGGGTTCAGAGTCCTTTGCCACCCTGTCACAGTCAGAAATCTCTGGAAATAAGGCCTATCTGAAATGTTTGCATGCACAGCTGTCATGCTACATTCTCTCTTACAAATCCCCTGAAATAAGCACAAGTGCTTCCAGAATCTCCTCCCTGGTCCTCAATCTGCACTATTGCTGCTCCACCTCTCAGCAAGGAGGAAAAGAGTGAGCAGCCACAATGAGCATTTTTCGCTTTCATCTCATCACACAAATCCAAGTTGCACAGGATGTTTGCATCCAGATCTGATCCCACCCAAACACATGCAGATTTGATCCCACCCTTAAGAGAATTTGGTGGGATTGTTGTAGTTCCAAAAGCTTCCCCAGATTTGACAAGGCCTTTGCTGAAATGTCTCCATTTTCATGGCAAACTTTGAACCATGGATGGTTCAAAATCCAGTGAGAGAGACATGAGGTTAATCCAAAAGCTTGTGAAAGAGACCAGTTGTAAATGAGCTTTGCTCTGACATTTTAGGTTTGTTTGAATCCTTTAACACGTTCTCCTGGATAGATTAGCATTACCTCCTAGGTAAGAAGCACTGCCAAGTTTCAGATGGCTGTAAATCTCCTATTCAACACGGTACATACAAATGGGCCAGTAGATTTTATGCAGAAATTCCCACTGCCTTTGAAGGAATTCTGATTAGAAACTGATAGCACAAAGCAATCCAGCTGCAGAAGGGTTCTCTTGAGTTTACAAAACTATTTTCTAAGCAGCCTGTGAGGGGAAAGGCAGATTACCAGATTAATTGATGAGGGTTATTTTGTGAAAAGGGTAAATAAAATCTTAAATAGTTGCAGAAGTCTTCCTTTGCCAACATCAAGTTGAAACTTTTGCAGGCTCTAAAAATGCATTTTGGGTTGTAAAACTGCTCCCCCTTTTTGCTTGGGAAGATTCTTCTGGACAATAAATGCAATGAGCCTGGGAGAGGGCTGCATAATTATCCACTCCACACAATGGAAACCAGCCTTTCCAATATGGTCCTCAACAGTCAGGAATCCAAGCTGCGTGATAATTAAAACTCAAAAATCTTCTTCCACCCAGAGAGAAATTAAACTTTCATTTCCACTCCTCAAATAACTCCACCATGTCCAGGAAGCTCCCTATTAAAAAAAAATAAATCTCATAGATGCAAATGATGCCCTTCTGAGTACTGACAGGAAAAATTTAATTGGCAGTGAGGAAAAACTAATGATTAGGTTAATGAAAAATAGGCTGTATTGACTCGGGCCACTCGACCATTCTGATGAGGGTAAACAGCCCCCCTTCTTCTTCCCTGCTCCCCTCGGCTTTGTCTGTGTGCACGGCTAGGCTGGGAGCAGGAACGCATTCAAAGGCAGTGCCTCGTTGGGAAAAGGCTGGAGTCAGATCAAAGTCCTTCCACCCAGGGGCCCACAGGAGCCCAAAGCTTGCTGAATGGTCTCCATGTGCCCATGAATTCATTATCCCTCCCTACACTGCACAGGCTGCCCTACATCTCATCTTTAACCTCAGCACTGTCTGCTCCCATCTATCTCCCAGAGTCTAAAAAAAGTGCAAGGTAGCAAAGGTGCTAATGCTTTTTCAAGCAAAAAGCATTTACCCAGTTATAACTGGCCTTTATGTACAGGATGGCAACAAACCTCATTCCCACATGGGGGCTGGCAGAGGAGGGCTCCTGGCCAAGAGGCGAGGAAGATGCCTGATTTCACGGTGCCATACCACTTGGGATGAGGGCTGCTTGGAAAGCTTTAGGTAAAACAGTTTTCGTTAGGAAAACACTATTTTATCAAAAGAGCATTTTTTTTTTATCCCACACACTCAGTTTCAAGCAATTTTTAGCTCTGGATGAAATTTCTGGTCAGACCCTCAGAGAGAAAAGTGGAGAAAGCCTAAAATAGCTGTGAGTTCATGGCTTAAGGCCATCATCAGGGAACATCTAATTCCCTGCACACTAAGCTCTTCTGGAGTTGGGGATTGTAGGTGTGTGTGTCAAAGACACAAATTTCTGTGGCCAGGGATATGGAGCTTTACTAGACTGCAGGCAGAAACCCCATACCCAGTCCTATTTGCCAAAAATAACTGCAGTTGTAGAGTTAGATGGGCACCTGTGAAGGCTCCAGTGTTCACCTGCAGTTCAGTTTTGGATCTCTGTGTGTTTTGCAGTTAGCTGCTTTAATGTGCTGGACTCACCCAGAGACCCAGTGTTTTGGGAAGAAACACTCTGCTGCAGTCCAGAGCAGAAGACCCTATTCCCCTCCACCTGCTCCCCTGTGATTTGGGGGTTTTCTGAGGAATTTATTTTCTCTTCCCCTGCCCAATTCCTCCTTTCCATCCAGCAGCAGAACCTCCTCAGCCTCACGCTCTCCTATTGCAGACTGTAGTTAAACATTACATGCCGCAGTTGCCTTTAATTTAACTGGCTTTTGGTAACACAATCCAGTGGTGGTGTGAGATCAGGAGACAAAGGTGCGCTTCTTCCTAAACATCTTTAGGGTCTCATTACAGTCAGGAGAAACAGCCACACATAAAAATTATAAAGTATGTACACTTAATTTACTATACTTCAATGTCAAGCTGGAAAATGGCATGGATCCAATCCCTGCCAGCTTTTACCAGAGAAAAAATTTAACTAAAAAACCATAAACAACTGTGTCACAGAGGAGGCCTTTTATGCCATCAAGTTACACAAAGAGAGCAGAGACAGTTGCCTATGTTCTTACCTGAGGGTGGAGGGAAATCCTTGTTTTGGAAAACAGCAATGCCCCTACTCCTACCTGCAGCCCTTTCCTGCCTGCACCCGCTGCCCTGCCGCGGCAGTCAGCAAGAGGAAATTAAACAGGAGAAGGGCTGTCAAATGTAATGTGTTGGCTATGCCAAACCAGCATGGGCTTTGTCAGGACCAGCTGGGAACAGCAATAGGCCAACCAAAAATATGCCATAACCCAGAACTGAGCAGAACAGGGACTCCAGATACCTAAGAGAGTGACACAGGGTATGGCTTAAGAATCCAAATGCAGCAAATGAATAACTCCTGTGTGGAAAGAAAGGCCAGACCATGCATACCTAAGAATTTCATAACGCAGAGTGTGTCTGACTAGAAACAAGGTGGAAGCACAGATTACAGTGTATCACTGGGCTGGGCTGAAACAATGAGACATGGGAACAAAACACGTTTTAAAACAAGTTAATAGTACAGTGCTACTGCAATAAAAATAGGAGATATCATTTGGAAACACCAAATCCATCCTCAGATAAGTTTCCCTAGTAACTGTAACTCACTCTTGTCCATGCCACCACCCTGAGCCAAGAGTTTTAGGGAAGTACATTACAAAGCTGATCTGTGCCAGAACTGACCCCTTACAGGGGATGCTGAGCAACCCGCGCTGTGAGGGCAGGTGTCCTGGCAGCACCCCACAGGAAACATCCCTGGTGATGACAGCAAAGCAAGGAACTGCACCATCACTTTGCCTGGAGTAGCCAAGGACAGCCCAAGCATTTGGCCCTTGGGGATAATAAAACCAGTCTCGAATGATTCAAAGTGCAGGCAGTTGGAGACTTTCTGATCCTCCCAAGCCAAGCAAATGCTCACACAGCCTTGTGAAGAGCTGTGTGAACCTTTGCCATATTTCTCTGAGGTTACATGCAGAAACTAAAACTATGCAACACAGCCAGCTTTCCCTGTTATTTATTAACTGGTTTATTGCCTCTCCCTCAAGCCCTTCGGACTGGCTGCTGATGGCTCCCTGCCAGGCAGGTTGACATGTGCTTTTCTAGGCTACAAAGCAGCCTGCATGGCTCACTCTGGGCCTCACAGCTCCAGCAGCACACAGGGATCCATAGGATCCACCTCTGTGTGCTGGCTTTCAAATGCATGTTCTGTGTTTCAGGCTTGAAGAGCAGGCTCTCAGCAGGGAGGTCCTGCTCCCTCCCTCGTGCCAAATTCATGAGTGGGTTCTGGCTACACATCATGGCAGAGCTGGAGCAAAGGGAAGCAATGTGGAAAAGGACCCTGTGAGGAACATCTTCATTCTTAACCACTGCTCCAGGCATCTCCTGTCTGCTCACTCCAGAGGATCACCTGGAGCTCCTCTGTGTCCATACCTCAGGACTATCTGAGGACTAGTAGAGGGACAGAAGATGGTCTTATTTCCACAGATGAGCTATTTGTTGCACACATAGAGGAAGAAAAAGACTGCCAAGAACAAGCCCCCTAAAGCTGCTGATATCCCCTATCTGCCCCCCAAATAATCAGGTGGGTTCATTTTCTGGGGGTGTATGCTGCACAGAGACGGGAAATAAATCATTCACCCAAAGATAGAGGGTGATTAATTGGTTCAGGGACAAGGATAGTGAGGTAAAATACATGGATGATCAAAATAACACCATTTATAAAAGCATCAATATGTTTCAGGTCATCTAGCACAGAGGTTCCCAAACTGTTTTCTTTGCCAGTTACTCCCACTCTTGAAAAACATGTTCTATGCCCTCCTTCTTACAAGCCAGACATTACATAGAAACAGCATTTTGAAAGGCCAAAAAAATTACAGGGTGCTGTTTCAGGACCCACCACAGCCCTGACTAACACCAGGACAAGTCCCAGCTGCTGGCTTACTGGTAACATCCTGCTTTGGAAGACAGCAGCACACAGCTCCCTGGAACTTGAACCTCAGCTGAAGACCCTGCAGTCCCCTCCATCCCTCCCAGAAATGCACTATCTCTGGGGAGCAGTCAAATCTCCCTGCAGCCCCTGAAGTCACTGATAACATCCATCTCCTCCCCAAATCCAGATTTTTCTCGTGTAATTTAAACACAATCCAAGTAGGTAAGTGGCCATTGCTTCCCTTGAGAAACTGTGCTGCAGCCTAATAGCTTTCACCTTGAGGAAACACTTCCTGACAACTCTCTCCTTCACCTAATTTCATCCCATTAATCCTGGTTATACAGGCTGGAGTCACCCCACACCACACCTCTCCCACCTTGCAGACACAGGGGCTTGGTGAGCGCATTCTTGCTGAGGCTGCTTGCTCCCACTGCCAGAAAAGTGGAGACCCAACCCTCACACTCCCTCACTGCCAACTGAACTTCGGCAGGCATGTGAGAAGTGCCTGGGAAGTTGCTTGCATGGAGGGATTTGTTCTTCCCCCCTCCTCCCCATCACTGCCAAACACCCTCTGAATGTGGTTTTAAATGACAGGTTGCCCCTGCCTTTCTCTAGGAAGTGCTTTGCAGTGCCAATCTCCATCCCATGAACGCACAGCCTGCACAGCACTATTTGTGTTGACCAACAGGAATTTAATCAACCAACAATAATAAAGTGGGTAATACTCAATTGTATGAAGCCGCCAGTCAGATGAAAGGATTTACAAAGGCTGGATTGATCTCCAAGCCCTGGCAGCTTTCCCACGTTCCCCTTCTAATCTGTGGAGCCAGAGAGAATACATGAAAACTCCAAAATCCGGGTTTTCCTGCGGGATGTGTTAAGTTCAAATAAGTCGACCACATACGTGTATTTTTTTTCACGTCCCCCCATTCTGAGGCGGGCTCTTCCCTTACCCTAAAGGAGCATCGTGCCAGAGCAAAGCCCCTTGGAGACAGCCAGCTTATGTAACCACTAATGCCATAAGCACTACAATGTCTTTAGTGACAAAAAGGCTCAACGCAGACTCAGACCAACTGCAGCCAATTCACCGCTGAGAGCTAAAGAGAGGAAGCTGGTGTTACACTGGGAAATCCATCAGCATAGCCAGCGTTGCTTTAGCAGATGGTAATTTTCCAGCAGGTATGGGAACATCTGACACCACAAAACATTGGCAGGATGGGGTTTGCTTACTTGGGGGAAGAAAGGAAAGCAAGAATATGCTCCAGGGCATCTTTTGGCTGTAAACACCTGAGAGGATGTGCTCTCAGAGCCGAGGGGTTTGCATGTGCCCCCTCTGGCTCTGCACGTGTGCAGGCTGCTCACACCCTCACCTGCCTTCTGCTGAACCTGTCCGCACTCCCAGCAGGGAGCCCTGCAAGACAGGGTCAGATGAAGGTGACACTGGGTCAGCACTGTGGGAGTTGACCCATTTGAGGTGACACTGGTCACTGCTGTGCAAGCCAACATGAGAGAGAGGGAAGAGAGGCTAATTCAGGCATGCCACCCCCTGCACAAGACACAGTCCATCAGCTCCATGGGTCTCTTCTTCCAGCACCTCAGTGGCTCCCCCTGAAACACACAGACACTGGCACATGGCTGAGCAGTCCCATCCCACGGAGCCCAGAACACTCCTTGGCGTTGGAAATGACCTACGGCTCACATCATCCGGACATTCACAGTATTGCCATCTCCCCACAAACCAGGCAAGCATCTGGGTTTTGGGCCTGAGCTGCAGGAAGTGAGAGCAGCTCTGATACTGCCAGTGGTGGCTACATAGGGGCCACCAAACCCAAAATTAACACTCCTGGCTTGGGAAGTCCTTGAGCTGCAAATCTCTGATGGCTGGGAGAGTATTGTAGGGAAACCCATCATCATTACTGGTCATCACTTTGCCCTAGCAAAGGGCAATTTCTAATTTTCTGAGCACTACTGGAGACAGGACATCAGGTCAGGAGGATCTTCAGTCTGACCCAAAGCAGCCATTGTCACAGTTTTCAGGCTATTTTCACCTCTGCTCATCAGGTGGCTCAGAGGTACTGGAGGAGAGGACCACAGCATCAGGATGTCCATTGCTCTGCCCCACATCCAGCCAGCTATAACTGCTGACCCACACACCATGAGATGGGGCAGAATTAAAAGGAAAAGAGAAACTAAGCAAATACATAGAAGTACCCAAGCAAGGAAGGCAACACAGCAAAACAGCAGCATTGGCCAGCAGTACAGGCAGACTGGCAGTAGCTGCTTTCCGAGGGTCAGTTGCAATATCTGATTCATCCACATCCCTATCAACAGTCACAGCAGAGGATCTAATGAAAGACATCTTAAAAGCCCACCAGAAAAATAATTTTACAATCAATTGATGGTGAACAAGAAGGTGTGGGAGGGCCCAGCAAGCAGTGATGCCTCCCTTGGCTAGGAATCAGCTGCATGAGCAAGCTGGGAGCCCACAATATGGGCATTTGCTCTGCTTTATGGCCAGACAAGGTTTGTGGTAGGAAGAAATCAGGGACAGAGATTTCCTGTAGTGGGAGGAGGTTTGGGCAGAGGTTTGGCAGCTTTCATCCTTGAATCTGAGGTTGTGTTTGGGAGGTCAAAGTCCTCTGTCCACAGAGGTACTCACCACAAACATTCCTCAGAAAAACAAAGCCAACATCTCTACACAGTTGTGAGCAATCTCCTTTCCATCGCCTTCTTTAGTGCTGAGGAGAGACCAAAAAGGCCAGCCTGGGAGTCACATCCCACAGCGGCCATCTCACACCACCTCCACCAGCAGGCTCCAGGGAATAAACACACACATGCACCCAGCAGCTCCCTCCCCTCCAATCTGCACTCATCTCCTCCAGTGTCTGTGCTGCAGAAGATAATTTAGAGGCAATGGCAAGCTCCCAAACAGATCGCCTCTCTCACACAGCAATTAAATGTACATCACTGTCTGGCTGTCCCCTATCCTTGGGGCAGGAGGGATTGTCATCATCTTAAAGTCATGATTTACAGAGGTAATAATCATGGCACAAGCCTCATTACATGGCAACTTTTGGGAAATTAGGTGATAGATATTATTCATTAAGTTGCTACATGATGCCCATATCCATCCATCTGTTACAGCTGAGCTAACATTTTTGGTTTGGAGCATGCAAACTAATGGCTTCTTTAGGAGGGAAGCAGGTGCTGTCCTGAAAGGCAGTGTGGAGAAAAGAGTAAGACTGCAACCGGCTAAATAATTAAAAAAAAATAAATTAAATTAAGCAGAGACCTCTGAGACTTGGAGGCTTAATGGGTACCCAACAGCAGGACACTCAGGCCAAAGCAGAGCAATACACAAGAAATAACACGATGCTTAAAAATATCTTGTATGAAGAAAAAGCTCATTCCTGGTGAGCTCAGCCCAACCAGATGCACATGTCACAGAGCAGATTTATTTTGGGTTCCTTTGTCAGGCTACTCCATCACCCTGAGCGGCATGAGAAGCTCCAAGGAGCTGTCTGGACTTTGCCCAGGGCACAGTGTCCAGGCTGTGGGCTGCTGCTCCCCTTGCAGCAACCAGAATGGGACTGCATGGGGTTATGCTTGCAAAGGCTCATCTGCCTTTCAGCCTCAGAGTCCAGGAGTCCTCCAGCAATCCTTAGCTGCTGCCAAGAGCCAAGACCTGCCTTTGACAGCCTCAGAAGAAATGGAGATACAGGTCCTTTGTCCCTACACCTGTGTCTACACACAAGGGACTGAAGGAGAAACATACTGGAGGTCTGGCTGTCACCCAGAGCTGAGACAAAACACACACACACACACACACACACACACACACACACACACACAAAGGAGTGCATGTCCCAGAAGAGACAAAGGACTAAGGTACTTCTCTGTTTCTGCCCCAAAACTACTTATCATCCAATTTTGCCTCAACAAAAGATGAGATGAGAATTTTTAGAGAACTCATTTTTAGGATGATTCACTCTCAAAAAGGAGGAATGAAAGGATTCCTCCAAAATATTTTTTGTCTTTTTTATCTTTTTAGGGAAGGCTGTATTCTTAGGTACAAAACCCAAATGGTAAGTGCTGAGACCTCAGACAGGCACACTATTGCATTGCTCAGATACCCCACTCCCAAGTATTAGTCATCATCAGTTAAATAATACAAATGGTTTCCCAGCAAATTTCTTGCCAGAAGGAGGAGAAAAGTGAGCCGTGATGGTGCTGCAGTAGCCGGTGCTGGCCTTTGACATGATGGCACTGCAAGTCTCTGACAGAGGCAGAAACAGAAAGAGCCTCATGCCCATCAAGCCACAGTGTGCCCAGATTATCTTCTCTAACTCTACTCGACCCTTTTAACAAACACTTCCTCAAGCAAAATGCATTAAGAGGTATCACAAAAATAAAAGCATTCCTACTTTCTCCCTCAATGCATAAAAGGGCTGGTTTTGGTCACAGAAGATACCAGAGCTGGCTAAGGACTTCAGATGTGGGAAATCCTGTAAGAGTGACTGCAAAGAGGGCAAGAACTGGAGTGTGGGGGAGGCAGGGATCCAAAGCTTGGGACCTGGAAAGTCTACACTCTGCTTAAAAGCTTGCCACTAACAATGAGCAAGCCCTCAGCTTTTGTGCCCATCCAACTGCAGGCAGCTGTGTAAAGGGGCGACACTTCCCAGTGACATCCCGGGATGACCTGGTGACGCAGAGCTTCCCTGTCTGGGGCTGGCACGAGGCATGGGGACGTGCAGCTGGGCATGGGGAGCCAGCACCAGCCCTTGGCAGCCGCCCAACACGAGGTCAGTCGAAGCTGCCCATGATACCACATGCCTGGTGCTTCATCGTCGAACCGGAGCTAATAGCTCCCCACTGCTTTATCCCCTCCACAGCGCAGGACACTCAGCTGAGAGGAACTGAAAGTGCACTGCGATGTTCTACAGCACAGTTCAGACAGGGTAGCATCCCAGCCACACTGGGCACCAAACCTGCTGTTTCTGCAGCATTAAGGAATCTGGGACTGCCACTATGCTTCACAGTACTTACAGCACTTCCCACACAACTTGATAGAGTTCTGAATACCAGCCTGGTACTCCCAAGTTCTGACCTGGGCCTCCCCATCAAGACAAAAAATCTGAATAAATTTAATACCAGCTAAGCAAAACTTCCTGCAGAGCTGAGCAGGTGTTAAACCCTGGCTGAACAGCTCAGTAACCCGAGGAATGATAAAAAGCCATTGCCTAGAGTCAATCATACTTCCATATGCTTTCCTGGATCAGAGCTGTGCATCACAAGCCGTCAGCACAGCCATGAGCAGCATCTTCCTTGCCTACCCCCAAGCCCCACAATTCAGGCAGCAGGTTTTCTTCACCCTGCCACTCCACCCTTGCCTGCCACGGCCCTCAGGGCAGGGCCATGTCCTGCTCACCAGCACAGGCAGAAGTGCTGAGCACAGAGCTGCCAGGCACAGCAGCACGTGCACACCACAGGAGTTACATTACCTTTTTGCGAGCCAAGGCCGCCCCAAATATATTTCTCTATAAATGTACCAACCAACTGGGAATTTTAAGATGCCCTTGACTGTGCTCATATAGGTCTTCTTCCAAAGCAATGCATTAGCACAGGTTCCCAGGTGGGAGCTGAAGGTCTCACTTTGCAAGGCTGCCTATGACATTCACAGAATATATCATGAGGTTAGATGGTGCTGTTAGGATGAAAGCGACATCATGATAGCAGAACCCAGGATTCACACTGACACACTTGTGTTCCTCCAGGACTCAGCAGCATTTGCCTTGGGATATAGCAGGAATAATACGGCAGGAAAAGCAAAATGTTCAGCAACTGAAAGAGATGAAAATATGAAAATAGACTAAATTTGAAGATATTTGCAATAGAAAGGAAGGTATGAGATTCAGGAATATAATTTGCCTTGCAATATAAGTAACAGGAACAAAAATTTCAGAAGGCAGTCAATGTCAAGTGTGAGTGGTCACTATGGCACAAGATCACATTCACCTACCCAAAATGTCCCTTCTGATCTCCTGTGTCCTTATACCGGTGCATTTTGGACATACCCATCACCACATGTCACACACAGCATCAGGGTAAGATTAATCTAAGGGGCTGGCCACACACACTCCGCTTTGGATATTAGAAAATATTGTGTGTTTTTGGACATTAGGGCATTTCTCCCTTGTGATAGTAAATCTGGTATAATTAGGTACAGCATAATTAAAAATAGATTTCACAGAAATTAATTTGCAAACACAAAGATTCAGGAGTAAATTCAGTCCTGTTTTAATTCTCCTTGAGTCATCTGAAATTACCTCAGGGATGAATTTGGCCAACTTGAATACCCATTCTCATTATTACCAGATGAGCTGTGCACCTACAAAGGCATAATGTCTTTTGGACAAGTGTGATCACATACAGAGATGGGCATGTCTGGGATGGAGGCAATGGATAAAAGTGCCTCTTGGCTTAGGATTCTCTAGTACTCATCTGCTGGTTTCATTGTTGTTTTTGCTAAGCCAAAAAAATTTAGTTTCAGCTTTTCTTCAAAATAACACAAGTAACACACTCTCCTTCAGGTCACTGCCACAGTATAGCAAGCGTTAAGTGGCCCTTGGGAATATGAGCTTTCAGACAGATTAATACAGCTTGACTGAAGAAGGGAAGATGACAGACACTACTTAACAGACTCCAAGTTGGGCTCATCCTTGAACTGAATTTTCTTCACAATCTCACAGTTCCTCAATTGGAAAAGTCAGTCCTCATATAATGAAGTGCAAATACTTTTGCTCTTGGTACTTACTTTTAATTTAGACAGTGGACAAAGGGTAAAGATTCACTTTTGGGGTTTTTTTGCTTCTACTGACATTACTTTAAATATTGAAATACACAGAAACCAGGACCACAGGTTCAGTGACAATAACTTAAAAAACACAACAACCAAATACTTTACAAATATTCTCATGTTTCCATTAAACAACTGGCAGCTTGTTAAGGTACTATACACTTACTCAATGGATTTGCAATCACCAGAAAAGCCATGGGGCCTTCAGTACACAAGGCCTTTGGAAAGTTTATCACAGGGAGTTTATCACAGCTACTGAGTCATCCTTGACTTTTTAAAACTTTTTGTGAATTAGAAATAATGACACTAAAATGATGTGCACATACTGTACTTGTCTGTGGTTTTGCCCATAAAGGACACCACCAAGGACAAGAACAGATAGAAAATTTAACTCCTCACCCTCTTCCCTCTCAGCCCCCAAACTGCCAGTGAGTCTGTTGCATGAGCCAACAGAATGTTTGATTTCCTTCAGGCCGTGGGTGTGCTGGTGTCACTGAGGCAGCAGAGTCCAGGGCACAGGGAGAGGCAGCTGCCAGGCCCCTGCAGGCTGCAGGCAGCCCTGCCCGTGCCCCCGCCATAGGGAGTGCGCAGCCCCGCAGCAACGCACGTGCACCATCGGCCTTCGGGGACCCACAACCCGCGGCTCTAATTTTAGCAGTGACAGCCTCGTTGGCATCTGGGGAAGTCTGCCGTGCAGATAAAGGCAGCCGGCAGCCAGCAGCAGAGCCCCAACAACAGCAAACCCCTAGAGAGCTCCGCCGAGGGGACAGCAGGGGGACACTGCCGGCAGCGGAGCCTCAGCGGATGGGCGCGGGGAGAGCGCTGGCAGGAGGAGCACGGTGCTGGCCCAGAAGCACGGGCAGGGTCACAGCTGGAGGGGCAGGCACAGCCAGCACTCAGAGCAGCCCTGCGTGCTGCCCCAGGTGCATGCAGAGCCCGTTTTGTGCCCTTCCTTGCCCCTGGAGAACAGGGATCTGTCCAAAACCTGGTCAAAAATGCTGCACTCTGAAAACCTTGTCTGATTCACCCATCTCTCCCCACAAGAGCAGAGCTCCAGCCACCTCTAGCTGCCAAGGATAACAAAGTCTAGAAAGGGATGTCATACTGCGCACCCAGCTATTGGAGAAAATCTCACTCTTACCTTAGCAAAACAACCTTCCCTTTCTAGTGTTGGCAGAAAGAAAAGACTGTCCCCACCTAACTGCGTTGCATAACGCAGCTGCAGCATCTAAAGCAATGTTTACCTGAGGAAAAGATAGTGGGCAAATAATTTGTGCCTGGTTTCCAGACTGCAAAGGGATGCAGCACTTGGAATCCAAGAAAACAACAGCACTAGGTATCAGCCAGATCTGGGGACCACCAGTTTGGAAAAGCAGCCTTCTGGGAGGACAGCAGACATTAGAGGGCCAATTCAAGGTGAGCACTGGGGAGATAGGCAGGATGAGATAGTCAAGCTTTTCCAGCACTGGTAGGTGTAATCCCACAGCAAGGCTTTTTCCCGGCCATCACAGCCCCCGACAGATGCCAAACCTGCCCTTGCAGCACCTGTCTGCACATCAGCCCCTGTCCTGCACCTCCCACCCCCTGCCCTCCACTCACCCCCGGGCAGTTCCTCACCCCCTCCTGCATGGTCCCCCAGGCGTTCATCTCTTCAGCACCCAGTACTCAGTTCAAAGACAACAATAGCAAAATAGTGGGATCACTGAGCCCCAGTGGATTGAATCCACCACTCCCTGCTCACACAACATGCCCATACAGCAATGGAAAAGTTCATGCCTCGTGTGTGTAAGAGCAGGAATCTTAGCTAATATTGCTGCTCATTAAAAGTAAAAAAAAAAAAAAAACAAAAAAAACCCCAACAAACCAAATTCAAGACTCTTTGCAAGGCTAAAAGGAAAAAAGAAAGGTCCTGCAGACTTGGGAAATGTCTTTCCCACTGGCTTCTCCTTAAGGATTTGGTTTAGGCTTGTGGGAACTTAACACATTAGAAACTCGCCCATAATTTGCATGCCCCAAACAGCAGGGAGATATCATGGGATCTGGTAGTCCTGAGATTTCTTTCCTTTGGCAAAATATATTCCAGAATTCACTTGAAGAAAAGTTCACACATCATTACAAGTAAACTGTATTCAACCAGTGAGTGAAGAAAGGGCACAAGATGTGGTTTTACTATACAAGCTTTCCTCTCTTACCTCATTTGCAAAATTAGGGTTGGTCATAATCCTTCCATCAGTCTTTCCTGAAAATTAGCTAGGGCCCAAACCAGATTTTCGAATTAAAAAAAAATCTTCCCACACTTTTAAGAGATGTGAAAACAGATTTGCCAAATATTTCATTTGAAGGAGCTTTCTGAAGTACCGGCTTGGCATCTGAATGCCAAAATGCTTCTTTGCAAGTGATTTGGGAAATGCTGTAGTGAATATTCCCCAGAAACACACAGCCTGAGTGATCCCCTATTTCACCCACTCCTCTGAGAGGGAATGAAAGGGAATGTGGGCCAGAAGGTAGACAAAGACTAAAACCTTTAATTTATGTGCTTTAAAAACAGCATTATTTGAGAATACTGCTTATTTTCCTGTAAATGCTCAGCCACGATAAATAAAAGTAAGATGGAGCAAGGACACAGAAGCCTGCAAATGTCTTGTTGGGGCACCTCCTGTGCATTCTACGAGCCCATTTTCCCCCTGACCTTGGCAAAGTCAGGCCAAAGGAGACCTCAAACTGAGGTGCTGAAACCCCCTCCAGGCAGGTCTGAGCCACTCACTGCTGTGCAGGAACCCAAATAGGATAAGCTGGTGTTTCTGCTTCTGCAGGGAGGACAGAGGCTCTGGGAACTCAGAAAGCAAGCAGCAGAGCCGTGGAGAGGTAAGGGCTTCTCCAGAACTAGAGGAGAGGCAGCCCCTGTGCCTTGCCTAGTGCTGGGGACCAGGCACTCCGTCCTTCTGCCCACCCAGATCTGGCGGGGGGGGCAAACCACGGGAGCTGTGTCCTCCTGGCAATGCTCCTCAGGCAACGTGCCTTATTTGCAAAGCAGTGGTCTACCTGAGCATGTCAGCTGTGAAGCTGGCTGTGACAGCAGCACCCAGACAACCCAGAGCAGAGCCTGAAGCCCTGCAGGGCCCAGGAAAGCCAACACTTCCCAGAGGGTGCATAATTCAGCTGGACATGCTTAGTGGAACAAACCTTGAAAACCCCATTTGGCCAATGGCAACCCAGACACAAGCTAAGTGACTTGCCTAAGGTCACACCAGAAATCTGTGGCCAATCCCAGTCCCAGGAGGCCCAATCCACTGCCTTAACCACACGCCAGCTCCTCTCTTTAATGTGGTGACCAGGCAGAAGCTGAAGAGCTGCTGGTGTTTCACAAGACAAAGCCACATCCTCGAGCTCTTCCTTGGCATACATCCTGCAGCAGCCAGCAGCTTTGAGAGCGGTGCTGAAGCCTCATGCAGCAACTGGAGATCATGGCTCATATTTCTCCCCTCAGAAAAAACAGCCCCTTGGCCCCAGCCCCTGCCCTGGCCAGTGCCAGCCTCTCCACCCCCTCCTCTCCTTTACCTTCAGTCTGCAAACTGGAAGTCAGCTGTTGCCATAACACTGTTGCCAAGGAAATACAACAGCATGCTTATCAATAAAAAGTGTTGGGTGTGCACAGACAAACCAGTTAAATTCGCTGGGCCTGGAGCCACTCCTCCTGTTCTCCAGCCATCCTAACCTACCTGTGACCTCCTCTGCGGCTTCAGACATTAGCACACGCACAAGCAGAGACACAGAGACACTTACTGGCCTGAGGAGCTTCCTTGTTCCTTCAGTCCAGCACTGCAACAGACTGACCTGAGAGGCTGCATGGTCTCCAGATGCAAGAGAACCTCCTCTGATCTCATGGACAGTCCTGCTATGAGCAGCATGTCAGAGAAAAGATTTCCTGAGGTCCTTTCCAGCCTGACCTACCCTCTAACTGTTGCTGGTCATTGTTCTAACTCCAATTGCTCCTTCAGTGGCGCAAAATGCTCGCTCTCAACAGGCAGCAGCAGCAATGGGATCTGAGTGTCTAGGTTCCCATTTGACCACCCCCATGGGGAGCAGCCCCATTCTTTGCTGCAGCTCCCATAAACATGTGGATGTCACTATCCATGCTTACAGTTCTTGATCCTGCAAGAAATGATAGAACTAGGTACAGAAAAGTAGTAGCCAGATTTTGTAAATCCTTATCAAGAGAAAGAAGCCTGATTCATAGAAATGAGTCTGGGTACAGCTGACCCAGAGCTGGGGAACAAAGGCCAGAACTTTGGTGTTAACCCTGGAGCTAGCCAAATCAGGCTCCTGGAAATCCACCACTGAGGATTTCCCAGACAGCAAAGGAGAAGGATTCCCAAATCCACACCAAATAGGAAATTCCAATATTGAATAAAGAAATACTAAAAAATGAAGTAAAGACAAAATAAATTTGAATGTTTAAAGAAAAAAAAATTAAAATCTACACACATATAATCAGGCCAGCAAAAATTTTGTTGCTAGTGTTGCAATCTAAAAAAAACCAAAACAAAACAAAACAAAAAAATGTTTCTAAAGCTCCTTCCCTGCTCCAGAATAATTTCTAAGAGATTTTTATTTTCTAATATTTGGGCAGGAAAAATCTGACCAGCAGTTTTTACCATACTCTGAACTTTTCCCTCCTACTGCTCTCTTTTCTTTTAAGGCTTGGATGTTTTAAGAGACCTCACCTGGACCTAGGGTTTTTCCCCATACTTTGTTAAACAAAATTTTAAAACCAAGCTACCTGAGTGCTTACATTCTTCCAAACAAGTTCACACACCCCTTCAAAATCAGAAAGAGGAAATAACCCAACTTGATAAACAGGCTGCGATTTATTTTATTTTAATTATTAAAAATGACAGTGTTGATTCCAGGGCCTTCAATAATTCAGCTTAATTACCCAGGAGACAAGACTGTCAGACCAAACCCCGTAAAATATCTACAAACAAAACAAAACATATCAGTAGCAGGCAGGATGACTGAATCTATAACCTTATCCCCCAATCAAAAACCACACTGCCAGGTGCTGGCATGGCTGCAGGTAATAAAAGTGATGCTGAGCGTTTCGGGAGGGAACAATGCTCCCCGTGCACTTAGAAGCAGGTGACAGCATCCTTTCTTCCACTCAGCCGGGCTTTTTTAAAGCCGTAGCCCCCCATCCCTTCCAAATCCTTTTGTTCGGGAAACAAGGCTCCCTGCACAGATGGCACCGACTTGCGAGTCAAACCGTTCCGATGGTTGTTCCCCCGGCCGGGAGGAGAGCGCACGGGGCCAGGGACCGTGCAGCTGCGAACCACCCTGCGAGAGGCATCGCGCCTTCCCCCGCCAGGACTGCGCGGCTCTGCCGGGGCCAAGGCAAGGGTGGGGGAAAACAACCATGCCCTTACAGAAAAGCTTAGGTAACAAAAAGAGTTGAACTGTTCGTGACAGCAACACAACCGGCATCTTTGCTCTGCCTCGCACGGAAGATCTCTCCAGCACAAAGGAGCGCATCCTGCTATTTATACAAACCAGCGCCTCCCTCCGCGCCAATCGGAGCCCCGCGTCACCCGCCTTCCCTGCGTGCTTCTGCCGCTCCCAGTGAAAATGGACCCCTCCATTTCAGCTAACAACTTGTTTCTTCTCCCAAGCATACTTCAGGGGGGGAGGGGAAACAGGTAGGAGTGCCCAGGGACAGGACCCCAAAGAAATCTGTGTCAGCTTCTTGTCACCAGACCATTCCTCAGAAAAATAAATGCCGAGTTAAATTCCATAAACCACCGTAACCACAACAAAAGCGGATTCCTGCAAACAGAAATGCCACCAAAAAGGTCACATCGGTAGCAAGTGTGACCTGTGTTTGGAGCCAGGCAGAGCCCTGCCCTTTTGCTTTCCTGCTCCTGCATCTGGAGGAGGTGCACATCAAATGCTGCATCTCCATTTAGAAACAAAAAAGGAGATCTGTGCCTTTTATTGAAGGTACTGTTGTGGAATTTGGTAAATGCATAAAATGTTCAGTATCTACTAGCACGCCTATAAACACCAAAAAAAAAAAAAAATGGAGAAAGAAAAAAAAGGGAAAGAAAGGAAAAGCCTGCGGCAAGACTAATATTAATACCCAGTCATGTCACTCTCAATTAAGTTCATATCTAATGAGCCCATTTTCTCCTTGCACTGTCCACTGATGCTGTAAGCAATGTCCAATGAAAAGCATAAAATGTTGCTTCTGGAAAGCAATGATCTGTACTGGTGAATTTTGAACCGACCAATTATAAACATTATTTTTAATGGAACGAGCAGGGTTTCTACCAATAGTCGTCAATGCCAGAAAATGTCTGTGCCCACAAAATGTCCAGACACACTTCTCTCAGACTGCAGCTACTATTGCTATTACTTGATTTCCTATTACTATTGTCTCTGTGTGTGTATATATATATATATATATAAAATATATATATAATGTAAATAAATCTCATGTGTACCCTAGCTGCCAACCACTCTCGCTCAGCATTGCATTTGTACTGGGAACGCCTGTTTCCCAGGAACAGCAACTGTTTCTCTAGATTATACAAAACCTGAAACTCAGTGAAATCTTTCCAAGAAGCACCCTTTACTACTAGGTACAATGTAATTTAACTGTGCTGCCCTAAAATCAACTTTGTAGCACTGATACACGGAAAATCTTACATCATCCCCCAAAGCGCTTATCTGCTGCCTGCGGAAGGCGTGGCAGGGAGAACCAAGAGCAAAGCTGGGCAGATCTCGAGCGAGTAGAGCAGGATAGTGCTGCGGCCAAGGGAACAAGTCCTGACACACAGCTATCCCTGGAGGAGGTTACGTGATGCCCACATCCTCTGCTACAGCCTTCATTCCCACAGGCATCCATCCATCCCTGGGTTGCACTCCATGACAAGGCACAGGCACACCCACCAAATCATTTTAATGAAAACTGGTCGAAAGGAGAAAGTTTACCTCCCCCCCGCAAATCTTGCTTTATAAAATTAATCTTTGGATTGACCATATTAATGTAATCCATATTGGCCTGCATGGCTGGAGGCTCATGGAAGTCATGTGGGGCTCTGAATTAAACGGAAGGGCAGCGGCTTTGCTCCAGAAGGGAAGAGACACTTCTCCTCATTATGATGTTCTCAACACATTACTCTCCCCTCCATCCTCTTTTCCCAGGAAGAGCTCACTTAATCCCAATGTGAGTGGTTGACGGATTCTCATCCCTTCCAAGTGAGCTCTGGAGCATACAACATGTCTAAGAAGCTCTACATCAATTCTGAGTTGAGAAGACACAGAAATAAACAGGACCATCTTCCAGTATGGATATGGTGTTGGTCTACCCTTATCAGCCAGGGAGAGCACACTAATAATGGGCAGTTAAACCCAAAATACAGATCAAAAGCCATTTTAGCCAGTGAGAAGCATACTCGGGTAGGCACAGCAACAGCCTGAGAGTGAGTTTTGAAGCCAGGTACAGGCCTGTCCTTTCCAAATGCATCAACAGTTGTGCCTATACCATTGGCCCAGCTTGCCCCACAGCTTTGGTCTGCCTTCACCCAGCACTTCATTAGTAACATCTCTGTTACACGATCTTCTATCCAAATCCAACAAACAAACAATTGCAGGCCAAAACAGTAATCCCAGTGGGATGTTGGATAGACTAGGAAGACTCTTCCATCCCCCTTCTACTGCCAGAATTTTCTTACTGCTTTCTCCCTGTTTCAGGTAACAGGTGTTTCAAGGAGGGACAGTGAAAGAGCAGAGAAAGAAACATGCACTAAAGTACAGTCCATTTCTCAAAGAATTAAGCACACAGGTTTCCTTCAAAACCTTTAATGATAAAAAAAAACTTTTTTTTTCCTCAGATTGGACCTGTACTTGCAAGAAAATAAAATCTCTCCCTTGGGGTGGGAGAAGGGTGAGAAGAAATTCTCCGAGCCAGTTCAACCTCAAAGAAACAATGCTGTTGTTTTAAAATTACCCATCCTAGTGAAGTCAGCCAGTCAGAAGTGATTCTTTCCAAACCTATCTGCTTTGTTTTATCACTGCTTTAGCACAGTTTTACAGGAGAGGGAAGAGGTACAAGAAAAGTGAGTGTGTTCAGGACATATTTGAGTCCTACATGACCCTCATCCCCACATTCATATGCTGCAATCTGATACAATCATTTTATTACTGCTTTAGCTCTGCTAAATCCTATTTATCCACCAGGCCATAAATCTTACTGTGTATAGCAGCAAAACCTTGGTTTCAAGCTCCGAGAGATGCTTCACTAAGTAACGAGTGTCCCAACCGGGCTACTGTTTAACCTGCAGCGTGGCAGTGGAACAAACAGCATGTCAGCGTGTGCAGCTCCAAATGGCAGCACAGCAGATGATCGAGACCCAAATGTTTTGCAAATACAGACAAAAAAAAAAGAAAAATATTTGTATTCAGCAGCTCCACCAAGTCTGTATAAACACTTCAAGGTCGAATCCACGCGTGGACTGCTGAATGATCAGTCATGTGTTATGAAATTCTCCCTCCAAAACCCTCAAGTTTTAAGAGTGTCTGGCAGAGACAAAAGACCTGGTAGGAAATCAAATATGTTTCACAGGGTAATTATCTCCCATCTTTTACAACTGTTGCCAGAACTGGGGAAAAAAATGGGAAATCAGGATTATCGCCTCCAAATGCTGCAAGAAGAGCCCTGTGTCCTCTTGCACCATTGCCATGCCTGGCAGCCTCGCAGGGCTGAGCGCTTGCACAACTCCAGGGCTGGCACCAGGCCCACTGGTTCAGGGAGGGGAAAGCACGGAAGCAGCATCCATCAACAAGCAGAGAAAAATGCACAGGGGTGTGATCCTAAGCTCTGGGAAAAATGCTGGAGGGCTCCTTTAGTCATTCCTTTGCCACAGGTAATGCCAGTTGAGACATGGGCTTGATGCCTGCTTTGGGCAAGCGGCTTGGCTGCAAGGTACCTGTTGGCCATGTTTTGGGAGTTTGCTTTGTTTTATCCTTTATTCCAAGTGTGAATGTAGAAGTTGGCTTGACTTTGATGCTGGAATTCCTGGACCAGGACAAGCAGACTGGTGGCAAGGAAGGAGAGACTGGTAAGCAACCAGTTTTGCCACTGAAGAAAACGTGCTGGGTAGCTGGACCCTTCCCTGTCACCCTTCAAGGTCTCTTTTGAGCCCAAGTATAAACTGCTATTCCAAGGCAGAGGAGGTCCCTCAACTCATGTCACACTATGGAAATAAAGATGGTCCCTTGGTTTGATTTCATTGCACAAGGTATTCCCCCTGCCCCCACTCCAACAGTTTCTTATGAAATCAGCTGAAGCACTAGGAGCAAAGAAAAAAAAATTCCTAAAGCAATGGCAACCTGCCAAGTATTTAAAGAGGCAAATCTTGAGTGGCTCTCTGGAAACTCGGGTAGCTCGCTGCATGAGCCAAAGGGAGAAACTAAGTACTCCACTCCCTTCTCTCAGCCTCCCCTTCTTCATGTATTTCTGCTTGATACAAACGTTAGTAACAATCTAATGGAAGTCAGGACTACAAAAGCAAGGACCTGACCATGGATACTTCCGAGACCCAGTAGCCCTGTCAAGAAACTCAGCCCAGGCTGCAAACTCTGCTGGAGCCGATTCGGGCATGTGGGAACTTCAAAGGCATCAGCTCCTTTGTGCCAAGTGCCAAGTTGGTTTCTCCCTCTCTGAGGGCAGGCCATGAGGCATGTGTGCCAGTAGGATGCCTCCCTCAAGGACATCACTATTCCCCACAGAGATGGGCACACTGAGCTCCTGGTGACCAGCAGTTGGCCTGTGCCAGCTCCTCCCTCTCTGCTTAGCATCACCCTCACACTGCCAGCTGGTTTGGGGCATAACACTTCAAAAAAGGAAGCACATTGATTTGACAGTCCACTGGGGAACAAGACTTCTCTGTAGCCTAGAAAACATGACCTACAAAGGATGACTGAAGGAACTGGGTTGTTTAGTCTAGTGAAGACTGAGAATAGACACATTAACTATATCTGAAATACATGACAAGCAGGTGGAAAGAATAACCTGTTCTCCTTCCCCACAGCAGACTGGACATGGCAAAACCAGACCTAAACTGCAGCGATAAAGATTTGGGTTAGAGGTTAGAAAAAGCCTTCCAGTTGGGAATGACATTGCCACACTGGAAGCCGCTGCCTGCTGAGATTATGGAATTGATAAAAAAAAACGTTTTAAGACCTATATATAAAACACCTATATAAAAACACCTATTTAGATATGAGGCGGTCTTGCCTGAGGGTGGAGAGATGAGCTAAATGACCCCTGAAAGACTCACATCCTGTTGCTGCTTAATCAATTAGTAACAGTGGTTCACAAGTCAATATCACAATTTTCAAATCAATTGGTTCATTTGAGGGCTGTCATTGACGTCTGCATATTTTGTGCTAAGCTCAGTCCTCCCAGGACTACTACTCTGTCCAAGGCTGGTCCCAGACCCCCAGCAACAAAGCAGGCAACCACAAGAACATATCTGCTTTGCACACTGTTTTGCATGAAGTGGAGAAGGTGCAAAGTAGCTGGTCTTGTTCACAAGGACAAGATTTCCAGATGATGGTGGAGCTGACAGAGGATCACACAAAACTCTGAAACACAACCAGTGCTCTCCTGAGCTGGTGTCCCCTGGTCAGCCTGTGACCAATGCAGCCCCAAGCTGTGCACACAGATGGAGAGGTTTTAAAACAGTCTTCAAGTCCCCATGAACATTTTTGTTGCCAGCTACCAAAGTCTGCAAGCTGACTTATGTAACCACAAGGAGTGTGTTCTGTCTCTTGGTACATGCATACCCCACACACACATAAGACATATAACATGACAAGCAACGATCAGGGAAAAAAACCCAGCTTCTAAGCAAACATCGAGAATGTATTAACCTTGTGAACCCAGCTCTCCTGTGACATGCATCTGCCTTAGTTTCACCTCCAAGCAGAAAGTCTCCAGTTCAACCTGTGCATGAGAGTTGAGCCTCTTCCACCTCCCTACACCAAAAACCAGACACCAACAGGGAGGTCCAACCTGGTTAGAGACAATAGAGGTGGGCCAGGCTTCGCTTCCCACCACAGTGCAGCCAAAGCACTGGTCAGCATTTCATCTGAAATGCTGGCTTCCCTTCCAGCTCCCTCTCCCTGAGATCATAAAGTTTTCTTTGCAAGGCATGGCAAGGAGCAGCTTGCATTGGGGAATACACATTTTTGGAGCCAAGGGGACAATTCAGTTCAACAAACTGAACAACCTCCTCCTTAAAACTCTCATTTCAGAATGTTCATGACAGCCCAAAATACCTCAATGGTATAAAACAAAGTGTAAACAAGACATTGCCTTTTATGCACCACCAGAAATCAGGTACTGTGTAAACTGATAAAGGTCTGGTTTTAACGAGGGGCATAAGGAGACATATTTAGCATTTTTTTTAATCCTTCTAAATTGTAAGCAGTTTTTCAGCTATATTAATTCTTTGAAGTGAGTGGTTCTCCACTAATCATCCTGGTTTATGTTTACATTATGAGGTGTAATGATGCATCTCAGGAATGTTATGGTATTAGTTAAATTAACTAAGACAACTCTGCCTGCAAACTGATGAATTTTAATGTGTCAACATCAGATACAAAAACGCAGTTGTATGGGTCTCCAGATTCACATGACCATATGGTTCAGAATTCTAATTAATTCCTTTGGATTTCATTTCACATAACTTACAGCTACATTAATTCAATATTTTTTTCAGAATTTTGGAGTAACATATATTTTGCCAAACTGTGACTTTTCAGCTCACAGTAAGTGTTAAGTGTAAGAAAAACCTTTCATTTCCCCTTTTCCTGATAACCATGTCTTATATCCCTGTGGGCTGGTATTCTTCTCAAACCAGAGGTCAGGTGGAGCTGTTCTGCCCCAAACAGACTGCAAAGACCCACTTTGCAAGAGCCATAAAGGTTTATTACTTAAAAAAAACTCGTTTTTAAATTGTTATGTGCTGTGGGCGATCAATCAGACAAACTCTCTGTGAGGAAATGCAATCCAGGCTTCTGAAACACAGTGATTGTGACAAGTAGGGATAGCACAGACCCTGGAGCCAGGCACCGCTATCATCACTGCAGACCATCACGGTCATATGAGCATTGACAGAAGATTTCCAGCTCCGTGGGGCGTTGCACAGTGCATGGGTTTGCAAGTTCCAGTTTAGGGACAGTGGTATTTTCTCTTCTTTATCTGACCCCATTTCTTAATGATCCACATTCAAAATCTCCCTCTAGGCAACAAAGAACATTTACTTGTGCTTCTCATTAGTTAAACCAAATCTGAATAAAATGAAAGCACAAAGCATACTCATCCCAGAGCTCAAAACAGATCTGGTCAGACATACATGCCATCCGCTGTTACCTTAGAAAAAATAGTTCAGCACAGAAACAAATAATCCTCGAGATCTCCATGGTGTGAATGGAGCAACTACAACATCACTGTGGTTTTCTCAAACACACAATGCTTTCAAAAGCCAGGTACACTAACAACAGCCCTCAGTAGCCTTGAAAGGCCCCCATGAGTGAGCCTGACCATGGCACTGATTCATGCCCGGTAGAAGAAGGCTGTTATCTGCAAGCACATCTTGGCAAGGCTACATTCAGGTAGGATTTCTTCTGACACAGTTACACATCCTCACAGCACGCACAAAAGGATGGGCTTGAGAGGTTTAAAGATTTAAGATGTTTCTCTCAGTTCACGAGAATGGCAAGTAACTACAGGCACTATCAATTTAACAGCTCAGCTCTGCAAGAACTAAACATGCTCAGCTTCCCATCTACGCTGCCCAGCGAGGGAAGGTTTTAACGCGTCAGACGATGTTTGTTCCATTTTTGAAAGGGTCAAGAGGACGCAAGACTGGGACTGTTAGATCTGCAATTTCCCACATCCCTTACTTCAGAGAATTGCTAGGGAAAATTTGAACACAAAACCCCAATGCAAGCGCAGAATTACTGGTTGCAGTCCCCAAGGCGGTATTACAGAAGCATTGGTAGGGGCTGGGTGGTACAACAGGTCCTGGTTGCCTCACTAAATATGAACAGAGCAGCCACAGTATTTTTGCTGCCACAAGGGTCAGTCCCTCCTTCAAGTCTATGACTGGACATTAGTCAACTGAAACCTAAAGTAATCCACCAAAACACCAAAACAATCAACATCATTATCAACAAGCACTTTCCTTCAAGGGGTATGAGGCACCTTGACATCGCTGCAAATTTGGGCTACAGACAGACCTTCTCTCCCAAAATCATGTTACTTCCACACTGGTACAAGAGGCATAAGAAAACATCAGAAAATAGCAAGGCAAAGGACCATTTCAGCTGAGGCAGGAATACAACCAGAATCCAGCAACTGCTGCTTTTCCCATTCTCTCAAAGCGATTAAAACCACATCAACACACACCACCAGCCTCTCTACTCCTCTCCCCAAGTGGGAGAAGCTCGCATTTGCCTGGCCTGGGCCAGCTCTAGCACCAACTGCCCTTGGCCATCTCTCCAGAAAAAGAAAGCCTTGTCCCACAGCTGAAGGACATGGCCATAGACTGGGAATGCTGCTGCTCCTTAGGCTCCCTCTTGGCCCCCTCCTCAAATAAAATTCCAGATCTGGTACCTTGCTTCTGAAGGGAAGCAGATAGCCTGACTTCAGCAAAGCAAATTAATAAAACTGTTGAGTTTAAAAGGTTCAAACTCCCTCTTTCCCCCGCAAAGAGTTGAAAGAAAGCGACATCTTTGGTCTTGTTTTGAAGCTCCAATTCATATTAAATGGCAGTCCTACAGGGAGGGAACAATGGTGGGAAACAAAATCCCAGAAGTATTGAAAAGAGCATTTCTGAAGTGAAGCAGCTACAGTTTCACCTCACGAACTTCTATAAAAAGATGTTACTAATACACAAGACTTCATCTCTGTAAATGCTGCGTGACAAGCAGTCAGACAGAGCCGATGAGCATTTACCCAACAACAAAACCCCAGGAAAAACTGGGAAAAAACCCCCCAGATTGCAATCCTAATCTTGCTAGCAATCTTTTGCTTAAATATTATTATTATTATTACGTAGTTGTTATTTGCCTTATAAGCCTAGTCACAGACAGACAGTAAGTCTTGTCTGAGCTGCTGTTCAGACACAAAATAAAGTCAAGTTTTTCATCCCCAAGTGACTGGAGATATAACAGCTAAAGCAAGGACACACAAGGGACTGTGGGAGCCATGAGAGGGCTGCTTCCCTGTTTCTGCTCAGAGAATAATCACACCAAGTACATGAGTTCCTGCAGCAGCACCCACTAAGGCAGAACAGCCCCACCTCGGGCTGTGATAACCCATCCCACCTTCCCCATGTACATACCAGGGTTCTGCCTATGTTCTCCTGCATAACACTTCATTGTTATTTCTCCTGTGGAAGTGCTTAAAGACTCCTAAAGCGCTCACAGCCTCATTACCCCAGGCACCATGAAAGCAGGGAGCCCAAGATCAGTTCCCAACCACAGGGATAGGTGACATTGAACACATTAACCACAGTGGTCTCCAAAGCCTCCGTGGCTTCCAGAAAACCTTTAACTCAGCCTTAGAACAGCAGATGACAACTCACCCCACACAACTGAATAAGAGAGGATGGTTACCAAATTTCTCAAAGAAAAGAGGGGAGGGAAAAAAAAGAAAAGGAAAAGAAAAGAAAGTGATTCCGTTACCAATTAAAAACTTAAGTGGCTGTTAAGGAAGAGTTTGCTTTGTGTTCCACATTTGTGAAAGCAATATAGTTTTATGACAAGAGATTTCTTTTTTAAGGTCCTTGGGCTTTTGTATTGAGGTTTTTCACCCCACAGTGGGACAGTGGCAGTGAAGCAGAACATTACAGACAAATAAGGATGTGATGGGCTGAAAAGCTGCCCTCAGATGAACGTGTTGGACATTCTTAAGTTCTGAAAATGAAATGCTGTTTATTAAAGCGTGGAGAGTAATTTCCTATAAAAATACAAAGTTTTATTCAAATCCCAGAGCAATCCATAAGCCTGATCCTAGCAGCCACCCTCGTATAAATCACTGACTAGGTTTTGATAGCAATCTCATTAGCTATTGTACCAGGAGCTCAAGTACACATTGATGAGTGCTGCAGAGCACTACCTGTCTTCCCACATCTTTTCAAATAGGTGGAACAGGCAAAAATAAATCTTCTGTAGGCTTTGAAAAGACCAAGATGCTTCAGAAAAGGCTTCTCACCACTATTTTTTTTCAAATGCAACCAAAAGAAAAGATCCACTGAAATCTCTACTCTTTCACTGAAGAGATCACTGTTGTATTGCTGGTCTCTTTTCTAGTGCTCAGCAAGTGGTCCTTTCTCAGACTACATCCCTGCTGATGCAAGGGGAGTTAGGAGGCTGGACCCTGACCTGGGAGATCACCCTCTGCCTCCAAGGCACAAGGATCCTGCAGTGCACCTGCACTGCACCTGCAGGTCTGCACACCCTGTGCTCAAGGAAAGCCATGTTTGATCATGCCTTGGTCTTACATTTATTTCTTAGATCCTGTCTACATTTTCATCTGTTCTAGACTCATTTGCTGATGTTCTTCCTCCTTCACATCCTCATTTCTTGCTGCTTCTCTGCCTTCTTTTGCTGCTGCTTTATGCTTTACTTTCATTTCAAGAATACATATTTAAACAAACAAAATCACAAATGCCTATTCCTCCCTTTATAACAAAATACAGACTTCTGCCTCAGCAGGTTGATTGCTGGCTTAGCCAAGGAAGGTGAAGAGTTTATCCAGGCAACCTGTGCTCCACTGGCAGATCAGTGGAGATATCAGTGAGTTGGTCCCACTCTGCAGGGAACAGCAACTTCTTCCACCAGGTCAGCCATCTCCAAATATACCATTTTCCTGCCCAAAGCCTTGTCTGAGCACACACAGTCACATCACCACAACAATGCCAGTGCAGCCAAGGAAAACACAGTCCCTTCCATCTTTGTTCTGATGCCATCACACCTGGCGTACACACGTGCTCACCACCTCCAGCACGCTCCTTCCACTGAGAACACTGATGTACAGCATGTTCCTGCAGTGAAGCTATGCCTCAGACAGCAGGAACTGTACGGGAGAGAGCAAACAAACACCAGAAACAGGCACCCAACCCACAGACCTGCGTATGTACTGCAGCAATGACACACCTTGGGAGGTTCCCATTCCCCCACTTCCCAGTCCTGGAAGCATGTGAGAACAGACCAGGACAAGCACCACGTGCTCTTCCTCCTTTCCAGCACTGCACTCATTCCCAGCCCTCCTTTCAGAGAGGAATCAGAGGGACACACCACAAAAAGCGACTGAAAAGCATCAAATGAGCCACAGCTAAAGGGTGAGGATTGGCTGGAGATTTTTTGGGGGGAGTTCAACTCTTTTGAGGACAGGATGACTTGGGTTTTTTTATATAAATAAATAAATATATAAATAAATAAGTTCAATTTTTAATTTTCATTTCATCAGATCAGCTCTGCAACTTGAATTGTATTTGTTTCGGCAGTGTGACTGGGAACTTGAAACCAGCAGTGATAAGAGCCCTGTTTCCCACCAGCAGCAGCAGACAATGTGCTATTTGGTGTCGAGACATTAAGCAGATTAGCAGCAGCAGCCTGTTTGAACCCGTTTTGCTGGCTTGGCTCTGGGGAAAGCTCAGGCTGAGGGAGCAGCTCCAGTCTAGTCCCACAAGTACAATTTCAGAGCCCAGCAGGTGCTGAAGTCCATCCCAGAGCCAGTCACAGGCACATTCTGGCAGCTCTGCAGAGTGATCAGCAGATGCAATCCCAGCTCAAGGGATGGCAGTTTAGGGCTTGACAGCCACCCCGATATACATCAAGCTCTGAGGGATACAAACAGGACCATGTCACCACAAATTTCAATGCAGCCATTGGAAACGCAATTGTGGGTAACCTCCAGGGCTGGCTCCCTACCCTCAAGCAAGGACCCTTTAAGACCTCCATCTGCAAGACAGGGAACTGCTGTTTATTGCTGCCAGTGGGATCAGTCCTGCACAAAACCTGAAGACAGGGTGCCTGATTCAAGTAGCCAACAAGCCTACTGCTGCCTAAAACGGCGGCTTCGTGCTTTTATGAAATACTGCGGCCTCCCAGAAAGCATGAGGAGGAATGGAGAAATAAAAACATCCCTTATCACTCTGGATGCTTTAGCAGAGATTAGATAAATCAGATGTGTTTCAAGGCAGGAACCCAGGCTGGCAGGGGAATCTGTGAGAGCATCCCTCACCAGCTGGGAGGTTATGGACAGTCCAAGGGATCACTCTTCATTTCCTTCATTACAGGGGAGAAAAATGTTGGATTTTTTTTTTCTGTTGTCACCCAAGGCCATGATATTGCAAGGAATTAGAACAACTGAAATCCCTTCTTCCTACCTCGTGACAAGGAACTGAGCAGCCCAGGATGGACTTCTTAACTCAAATGTCTGTTTTTCCAGGCCTCATGTCTGCTTTGCAAAATTCCCAGTGCAGAATTAAGGCACTTTATTGCTCAAAGCACAGACTGCCTAATCAAAGTCCAGGCTAACCTTCCTCAAAGGCATTGTGCTCAAAACAGCTGCAGAAGTAGCCCTAAACTCAGCAATAAAATAACCAGAGGCCTCTTCCCAGGTCCCAGGAACAAGCGTCAGAGGAAGCAGAGGGTCAGGCAGTGGGGAGGAGGTTAGCCAGGTCAGTCTCCCCCCAAACCAGGCTGTCTGGGGAGCAGTTCTGCTCCAAAACAACTGCCCCAGTCCACTTGTTCCCGGCAGCCTTGCTCCATACTTTAAGCCTCTGCACTCCTCCACAGATCGCTGTTCCTTGCAGCTTCTTCCTCACCCTGTCCCAGTCTCTTCCACAAAGAGAATAAAATCAGAAAATGTTGTGCTATAGTGAAAAAGTATAAATGGATATAAAAAGTTTTGCAGGAGAGGCCAACTTCTTCTCTGTAGCATTCCTAGATGCAGAGCATCATTTCCGGTTTCCAACTCTGACACTTAGCTCCTGCAACGCCATCTCACCCAGCAGTTTCAATGGCCAGACCACAGAGGATGTGGAAAGCCAACTGAGGCAAGAGCCAGTTCTCCTGAGCTTGCACAATGAGGGGGTTTGTAGGTCCAAGTGCTCCAGATCTGACTGCCTGGCTTGCTCTGTAAATCAACCTTTCTGTGTTGGATGGACTTTCTAGCAGAACAAGCTTGGTTTTTCTTTTGGGTGCCTTTACTTATGGGATGGCTGCTCTGAGAGAATTACAGCCCCAGCAGCATTTTCATGAACCAGTCGTCTCAGTAGCAGCAGTAGCTGCACAAAGCCTTAAAGCACAACTGGGAAGCAGCATCTTGGCACTTGCCTTGTGGCTTCCTACAAAGGCTTCCCTTTTCACCTCCTTCACCACAGAAAACCTCACTTTCCACCTCCTAAAATAGCAAAAGCTGCAAGTGAGAGATTCCTGAAGGAAATAAAACTGATATGCATTCCAGATAAATAGCTTCAAGAATTGGTCTCACCAGAACTTTTTCAAGTTTCCTTGCTGAGAACTTCTCTGAGGATCCCCAACAAGGGCTTTTCCAAGTATCCCCAACAGAGACTCTTCCAAACATCCTGACCAACGACCCTTCCAAGCATTGACACCAGCAGTGACAGGCTGAAGCCGGCCACCAAGCAGCCTGCCCTACCTAAGAGTGAAGACCCCAGCAGCAGAAAAGCTGCTCTGTGTCACCTTGCAGTAGGGCAGGCTCCTCTGGTCACTGTGACAGGGGAGCAACATCACCAGGAAGCAGGAGTTCAGGCCAACACAGGCTTGCAGGGTTCCTGCTGCTGTCACTTACTCCCACATAAAGACTACTGAAATGCAAAAGCTTCTAACTACCTCTTTGCTGATCATTTGGCAATAGCATAAATATGCTGGTGAATACAGAGGAAAAGCAAATAGAAGGACTCTGCCTTTTCACTCATCCTTTTTAAAGTGGCATATCTGGACTCACAGCTCTGCAGCTGGGAACGACACCCATGCAGTGATGGTTCTGGTGCAGACTGTACAAACAAGGAAATCTGTGATGAAAAGTAAAAAATTCTTCCCTAACCTACAAACTCCAGCATTCAGGAAGGTCCCACAGCAGCACACAAATTCTTCAGAGCACTTCTCTCTCCCTTAAACACCATGCAGCAAGAAAGTGTCTGCAATCAAGAATTTCTTTTACCCTTGATGGTAAAACAAACAATGTACACTCCCTATTTTTAGTTGTGACCTCGGACTCTTAATGACTTCAAAACATATGTTTAATTCACACATATGCAAGCAAGAAAAATTACTCATAGGCAAAGAATAACAAATGTTTGACATTTAAATGAGACTTATTTGTAAGACTAGTTAACATTTGTATTAATTAAGGCATACTCGATGAAAGATTGTTCTGTGTCACTCATCCTAGTATATGTGAAGATTGTTGTCTATCTCAGAAAAAAAAAAAAACACATGAGAATTATGTGTAATTACCTGCCTGTACTTTCCACATGAATATCACTAAAGAGAGCAGAATTTTAATGCAATATTCTAATTGAAAACCTCACAAAAAGTTAAGTCATGAATGTCATCAAGATCACAGGCCTTGGTGGACAGAAACAAAATATATCTAAAAATCCTCAGGTATGAATGCACTGACATCACTTACCCCTCTGAAAAAATTCTATCAGTTTATCACATTTTTGGGAATGTTTGTGCCAAAGCAGTAATAAGGCAGGGACACAAATGGCAGAGGGTGAGTTTTGGCCTGGCATCTGCACCAGGGAAAGAAAACTGAATCAACCAATATTCCCTCAGCTCAAGAGAGGGCATTTTCTGGGTCTCTAGTTTGCAGCAGAAGCAGATGCTCCTAATAAAAACAAGAGGAAGTGGTCTCAAGTTGCTCTAGGAGAGGTTCAGACTGGATTTTAGGAAAGCTTTGTTCACCTAAAGGATTGTCCAGCATTGGAACAGGCTGCCCAGGGAAGTGATGGAGATATTTAACAGAGGTGCATATGACACTCAGGAGCATGGGTTAGTGGTGGACTTGGCAGTGCTGGGTTAAGGACTGGCCTCAGTCATCTTAAGGGTCTTTTCCAACCTAAATATTTCTACAATACCATAATAATTAATTCTAGCTAAACAACATTACTGTCAGTTTTGTATCTCTGAGATTACCACTGGACCATGCCCACCAAAGAAGATGGGACTGAGGTCCTTGAGAACAGACAATGCCACAAGCTGTTTCTTTAAAAAGGCTTCTTCAACACTCAAACCCCTTCCCTTCCAGGAACATAAACTTTCCTAAACAGAAGAGCTTCTACCAGCACAAGTAAATAAATAACAATGTGGCTGCAACCACCCCAGCTTTTAATTAAACTGCAACTGAACAAACAGCTTGACAGCCGCTGTGCCGGGATGGCTGTAACCTGCTCCTGCTGCTGCCCTTTTGGCTCTGCGCTCCCAGGGTCAGATTCTCAGCATACCCTTGCCTGCAGCTCTGCCTTTCCTTTGAAGCTGCACAAGCTCTAGTTTTGTTGGAGATTTTTTGGAGGCTTGTTTTTACCATAAGGACAACATCACACCTGGCCTGCACCCAGCTGCAGGCGGGGATTTCCTTACCCTCCCCGGGATGGAGAGTGTTGGTGGAAACAGCTCCCAGGAGCTCAGGAAAAAAAGGCAGAAAGCTTCAAAAAGGCTTTACATTAACCTCACAAGTTGCTTCCTACCGTCATTCTACATCACTATCTTCTAGGAGAGACCTAGTATTTCTAACAAGAGAAATGGATCCATGGCCTGGTAGCACGCACTCATCACGAGCGCAATTCCACCAGCAACAAATTTGCCTCCACCCCACCCCCTGCTCTGACTTTGTCGAACCCACCTCTTGCCTCCGGAAAAGAAAAGCCCACAAAAATAAGTGACACCTTTGTAGCCTTATCTTTTAATACAACACAGTACCGTTGTGTTTTATTTTAACAGCTCAAGTTTTCAAGGTTTTCCATCCTGGATTGCATTATCAGATCTCACTCAACCCCACATTGAGAGAAAAAAACCCCAGCACTATTGAAATGCAAGTACTTTATAGTGACTGTGCATTGTTCATAAGAGATATGGGATAGCTTTTCCATTAAAAAAAAAAAAAAACCAACCAACCCTAAGATATCAGGCATCATTTTCACTTCTTTATTAAGCCAAGGATCTGTTAAAGTGCAGATTTACCCCCTGTGCCAATAACACCTGGCAGTACATAACACACTGAGCATTTTTACTGTAATGACACTTCCATTGAAATTCACGAAGGCATTTGACTACATTTCCAGAGAGGTGGAATATTATTCAGTGAAGGAACACAGATATGCTGAGAGGTGAGAAGGGGTTGAAAGAAAATTGCAGGCAATTAGTATTTTCTTGACCTAACCATAATTTGTGAATTTGTAAAAGCCCTCTTCTGAAATTTTGGTTAATTTGATCCAAGAATAACTCAAAAAGAGTCTGCCGCATTCCTGCCCTCACAAACACAGACCAGCACACTCACATGAGTCAAACCCAGAAGAAAAGCAATGCAAATCCCCTCTGTCCCCTGCATTCACCCCAGCAGTGGACAGTCCCCTCCCACACCACACGGGGAATCCTGGGCTCCCCACCTTCTGATGGAGAGCTGATGCACTCAGCAAAGGAGCAAGGGAAGAGACTTCAAGCGACTAATTCAAAGAGAACAAATATTTTCCCATGGTTTAAAATTACCATCTGAACTTTGGTAGAAAAGCGATAGTGGTGCTATTTGCAGAGGTACCTGACAGCATTATCCCATCCCCTGTCATATGGGAACGTGAACTGCAGCCCCACCACAGGTAATCCGCACTCTTAAAATACACCGCTGACCTATGTGCCCAGGTGCCCCATCACATAGGTGGTCTATTTCTTTACAAGAATGCAACTGGGATTTCTTTGCTTTCATGCCTTCTCTGCTTGAGAGGCCACCATACACATGAAATGGGGAGATGGGCTGGGGCTCGGGGAAGGGGAGGGAGGGGTGGTCAGGTGAAGCTTACAGAAAGGGTAAGAAGTTTCTATGACAAAATAAACAGTGACCACTTCCAGGACACCACTTCCCATGCAAATGTATTTACACTTAAATAACACATCTCTGTGACTAAAGGCAAGGACTAAACAAAAGCTGTCACTTCAGCTGTGCACTGCAAAAGTAAACCACATCTAAAAGTGAAATGCCAGAGGAAGGAGAGTGATATGCTTTTGATTTATAGGTTAATTTTAAAATTAGTGGTAGGGGAGTTCTCCCAGTAGCCCTCAAGAAAGTCTCTGTTTATTTGAGGAGCTCACAGGAGCACAGCCATAACAGAGACTCCTGTTCAGCCCCACAGCCCTCATGGAGCCCAATCTACTCTATCAGTATTTATTTACCTTTAAATCCAAAAGGAAGACTATCCAAACAAAAGTTGAGAATGTCCAGCAGATAATTAAGTATGCTAATGCACAAATCTATTTAGATAAGAGGAGCATATTGGTACAATCAAAAGGCAGGTCACAGTTTATAATCCATTCTCTGTATAAACAAGCTCCACCAGTGCCCCTCACACCAGAATTGTACTTAGGGTAACACTCTTTCCCTCCTGAAACCCTTACCAGGGCAAGATTCCGGCAGTGCATGGGCAAGGACACTCCATTTGGGCTGCTGAATGCACATCTCAGCACTGGCTGAACAACTGTGGCCTTTGGCCCACTCCTCAGTGTGTCCTCCAGAGCGTTCAAGGCCTGCAGCCCCAGCCATTGGCCATCCATGGAGCATCCTCATTGAGCTGTCAGTGCTGGAAGCATGCAGGAGGGCAGCAGCAGGCATCATAGAGCCCAAGCCACTTTTGGCTCAACTGTTCTAATGAATTCACAGCTTATCTATTTTTATTGTTCTGTGTATACCTGCTCTGTTTTCCTGTACATAAATTATTCTTCACTTCCTTCCTGAAAGAGCTATTATTTAACAGCATAGCTGGCATTAACTATTGTATCACATTCCCCAGAGATCCATTAGAGCAATGATGGAGTGCAACACCAACACAAAAACACACGCACAAGCACTCCCTGAACTAAAGCCTTCTCACACAGCCCTTTCAAACAGAAGAGGCAACATAAACAGAAGAGATCATAAGCCTAACCAGGATAGTGTAACCAGGTACAGTGTAGACAGATTACTTCTTTCACTTTAGAAAATTAAAATACATGGGTTATAATTAATTATTGTTCTGCTTGTTCTGGACATATCTAATCCTGAATAGTCAAAGAGGGATATTGCTTGGATTTCTCCACAGTTATCAAGGGGTCAGACAAGGCTTGTTTTGGATTCTCTCTGTCTCTTGAAACCTGCTTTTTTTAATCATAATTCAGGTTATCTGAAGCAGCCCTCTCACCTACTCCAAAGGAGAAACACTGGACTTGAGCTTGAAAACAGTCCTTCCTAGTATTTCAAGGTATGAACGTTTTTACACACAAAAAAGTCAGCTAAAATAATTCCAAATGCTGGCTGATCTGAAGTAATGTACCAGGTAAACAACAGACTTAAAATGGATGCTTTATTTTACAGACATCCTTTTTTAGATTCCAGTCTCATTTCAGCCTCTGTCCCCAAAGCAGTTTTCAGTGGATGATTCCTCCACCCTAAGAAGTTACACCAACTTCAAATACCTACACGAAACCACTGGTCTCTAATTAGGAATTCAACTGAATTAGTATTATAATGAGCCCCAGAAAGCTGCCTATAGGCATGGATTTATCTAACCCAGGCCACCCTGTCTGGAGATTAGTGAACAAAGTATTCCCCCAGCCCCAGGGTGCAGGGGAGCCCCCATCGATGCGGGAGGCTGAGGGCTGACAGCAGAGCATGCAGCACCGCCGTTTCCCAGGAAGGAGCTGCCAGCAGGTGGTGAGGAGCCTGCTGCTCACCTGTTCTGCTTCCCAGAACATGAATGCTTGCTCACAGGATGAATACAAGTCATTCTCTCAATGGTTGCTTCTGCTGTCCTTACCGCCGAGGAAGTGGGATGGAAGAAGACACACCACCACCTTCTAAGACAACAGAGCAAATGAGAAGTTCCCCTTTTCTGAGGCAGAAGGCTTTAGGCTTCTCTTAAGTCTTTAGGTGCAATTCTGCTCTAATCAGCTCCAGAAAAAGCCATGGCATAGGAGGTGTCTACAGCAGCAGTAACACTGCTCTGGAATAAAGCATGCAAGCAGAAGACAAAACCAGATATACAAATCCAAAATCTGCATCTGTCCCGGAAACTTTCACACCTATCACCCACCACAGACAAGCCATGAAGTTGTGGCCTGAGCAACCTCTCTCCAGTTCAATTCCTGCTTCACCTTCTCCAAGCACCTCCAGAACAAAGTGTAATGCTATCCTGAAATACAAGGTTGGTGGAACAATATCCACTTTACACCTATGAGTAAAATGCCCAAATGGCCTGGACAGAGCACCTGGCACCAGATATTTAGTTTGTATCATTTGCTATTCATAGATTTTGACTTCACAAAATCAAGTCCAGTCCAACATTTACTTAAAGCAACAGTAACAACTTCTCTTGATTCACACTTTTTTAGACAGAGAAGCAGACTAGCTAATGCAGAGCTGCCTTGGACAGAAAGGGAAGTCAGTGGCTCCTCTCCAAAATTCAGGGGGTAAAAGTCCAGCAACAAGCCCTGGCTGAGTGATAAAAGGGAAAACAACGCAAAGCCACAGGGAAGTTGACACAGAAGCCAAACAAAGTGCTCTCCCAGGAACAGGGATGCTGACCTGGGACCTGACAAGGTCTCACCTACAGCTAGGCCTTGACCAGGTCACTTCCCAGTCCTGAACAGACCATCAGGGAATTTATCATTTCTGAATTCCCCCATAACAAACTGAAAAATTTAACATCGCAAAGACAAGATTTTGGTTTCTCCAGAATCTCTAATTTCTGGGGCCTGCCACCGCTCAGGGGTAAATGTTAGCCCAGCAATATTTCTCTTACAGCAAATTAAGCTTCTCACCCCTTTTCAGTCCCAAATACAGAGCCAGGTGTTCCAAAATAGTAGTCAAAACACAGTTAGAAAGGGCTAAGATAAAAACTAGAGAAGCAGGAATCTCAAATGGGTTTTGCCTGGAGGCAAGAGGCAAAAGCAGTGAGGTGCAGTAACTTTAACAACTTAATTTTAACAGATTAAAAAGAAATAGGTCACCCTGTCACTACAGAGATTGGGTGGGATTAGTTTAATACCAGTTCGCCCAAATAAAGGTCAAATCCAGCTCCTCTGAACAACAAAGTTTTGAGGATTTGGCTATTAGCAAGCCAGTTTCTTAGATCATATTTGTGTACTTGTCTAGGTGGAGCTGAAGAAAAGATAGATGCCATTCAAGAGAGTCCAGGATAAGGTAGTTTGCAGTGACTCTGAGAGGCAGATTTCCAAGCCATGGATTTAAAAGTTAGGGCTGCATGGGCTTGTCTGGATTTGCAGAGTGAATCTGCCAAACATTTCAATGCATGTATTTGTAGCACGGCCCAAGATCTGCATACGACCCAACTGGAGGCTCCTACATTGTGCTCAAAGGATGGCACCAAGCAGCAGGTTTCTGCAGCATGCATGAGGCCAAAGCTCCTCCAAGAGCAGTCCTTGAAGGAAATCCAATAACAGAGCATACCACAGCATCATACTCGCTGTGCTGTCTTAGCCCTCGGCCTATGATGATTTATCTTTGCCTGTAACCTCTGACATTTTCCACCACCATTCATGCAGACAGATCACTAGGATTCGGTCACAGACTAATGCATCCAGCATTGCATCAATCACCACAGGCCAAACCCACCTAAGACATTATCCTAGATCACAGGAAAGGGAGCCCAGTCTAAAAGAAGATGACAAAAAACTCAGAATAGCACCAGGAACAGCCTCAGATGCAAAAAAATGAAATGTGGCAGAGTTTGTTTCCCTTTTTAAATACTCTACAAGTCACTTTGACTATAGCCTGCACCTTTCTTTTTGTCCGAAAGGAGCAATCCTTCGTCAATGTGAATATTCTTGGTCAGCTGTTGCAAATGTTAAGCTGGCTTTGAAGTCCCCAGCTGTATGACTCTGCCCCCAGTTCAACACTTTCTGTGCCTGCCTCCCTGCCCCAGCATCCCCCAGAGCTGATCAGAACCTGCCTCAGACCCAGGTCACTCAGAAACTCCCTCTCATATTATCTGCAGTCACTCCAGCTCACTCAGCCCGACCAGGCGCTCGGCCTGCATCAGCATCCCAGCTTCAATGCCTGGAATTAGACTCTGCAGATTAGGCAACGTGCTGAGGCTTATCTCTGTGTCTAATCACTAATAAAGTTGCAATCTGGTGCATTTGTACCGTATTAGGTCTCGCTCAACAACACGGACTTTAAAGGTCATCTGCCTCCTCCAATCACTGCCAGGTTTATTGCAGCGGGTCCCGGAGGGTCCTGCTCCCTCGGACCGGCCAGCACCAGCAGAAATCCAATTACGGGCACAATGGTCCAAGCCCGGAGAGGCTCCCGGGCCCCTCAGCCCTCCCGCCCTGGCGCCCTCTCCACAATGCCGGCTTTTGTCCCAGCCGCGCTATTGTTTGGGATTCTCTCGCATCCCTGGACACGGGATAAAGAGCCCTGTTTGGAGAGATGTTTATGAATGAGGTCTCAGAGCACAGGGGTGCAGCAACACAGGGCCTGACCATGGACAAAAAAGGTCACGGTTTCTAAAAGCCACGTTGAAGAGAAATCATTAAAGATGTAATATGCAACAGCCAGGAACGGAAAAGTTACAGGCAGACAGAAAATAAGTAAAAATCCCAGTCCTTTCAAAG
This sequence comes from Bombycilla garrulus, assembly GCA_013400315.1. Lineage (NCBI taxonomy): Eukaryota > Metazoa > Chordata > Aves > Passeriformes > Bombycillidae > Bombycilla > Bombycilla garrulus. The sequence goes on along the minus strand of VXBU01003109.1, from coordinate 439,656 downwards.
CCAAGGAAAGTTTTGCCACAGACCTCAGTGCAGTCAAGGTGTCTCCCAAATATCTAAATAAAATACCTAGCAGACCCCATGGTTTCAGAGCACAGTTTTGAAAAGATTTTACATTACATTGATTTCCAAAGTAGGAGAAAAATTATTTTGATTTAATGTTTTCTGATTTAAAATGTAGCAAATAATGGCAGTAAACAGTAAAATATGGGCCAAAGAAACTAGGTGAAGAATATCAGCTAATAAAAATCTAAATCATCCTTCTAGTGTCAGAGAAAAATATTCTGATCTTGATCTGTAATGAATATGCTACACTAAATTCATCAAGAGGAAAGAGCTACGCCTCTTTAAGACCTGTAAGAGTCACAAGGGTCTTCACAATTTACAACATATAAGACCAGATCAGTTCTGCAGTACAAACCTGTGAGAGTTCAGGCAAAGTTAAGCAAAACTTCTCAAACACCTTCAGCACAACAGCTCCATGAGCCTTGCTAACATCCCAAACCCACCTTCCCTCACACATCCAGGCCTATCAGGGACAAAGCCACCCTCAAACCTCATCCATCACTTTGGAAAGTGTCTCTTTGTGAGGCTCTGCTCAGCAGGGGAAGATAGTAATATTGTGAAACCTTTCTGGATTTTAAAGAGTAGATGCAGACATATAATTGCATTCAATTAAACGTCACATGGTAATGAGCAGCAATGGAATAGCCAAGTATAAATCTCCCATTCAGTAGAGTGTCACATGTATAAATCTATTTACCAAGGATTACTCTGTAGCTCCTACCATGATAAATTTTCAGGAGAATGCCTTGTGTACCACTAACAGAGCAGGAATTTGGAAAAGCAGGCAGGCTATTCTTCATAAGGAGTACTGATAACTAGCCAACCTCTTTGTTAAAAAGATGATATTAATTGCACTCTACTTTTTTGCCGTGTTTGTTTGGGTGCTTGGGAGGCTAAAGCTGATTTTTTTTTTTTAATAAAAGAACATCAATACACAGACTGTAGTACTAGAGATGAAGTCAAGTGGTACAAACCAATAAAAGGGTACTAAGACAAAATCCAGAGCTCATGTCCACTCACTGAAAGAACTACAAAGGCTCTTTTGATTTTAGAAGATGTACCACATTGCAACTCATAGGATCATGGAATTATTAAATCATTTAAGTTGGAAAAGATCTTGAATACCATCGAGTCCAACCATTAACCCACTACTGCCACTAAACCTTGCTCACAGCTGCCACATCTACACATCTTTTAAATACCTCCAAGGTTGCTGCCTCCACCACTTTCCTGGGCAGCCTGTTCCAATGCCTGACAACACTTTTGCTGAATAAATTTTTCCTAATATCAAACTCAACGTCTCCTGGTACAACCTGAGCTAGTTTCCTCTTGTCCTATTGCTTGTTATCAGGGCGAAGTGACCAGCCTCCACCTTGTTCCAACCTCCTTGCTGCAGAGAGCAATAAGGTCCCCCCTGAACCTCCTTTTCCCCAGGTCCCTCAGCTACTCCTCATCAGACTGAGTGGTATTCTGGCCTAGTTTCTGCTCAATGTAAATATTTTATGTAGGTTAATCCCAGATAAATAACTGTTTTCTTGCATTATCTAGATCTTCCACTACACATTATGGGGTGTATTAGAAAGATTAAGCACTGCATAGTCAACTAAGAGCCTCCCTACAGGATGCTTCTGCCCCCAGCTCTGCAAGGATGCCACGTCACACACTGAAATACCCCATGTATCTTCCTGACTTGCCAAAACCTCTTGCTAATCACCTGAGGTTTCTATTTGTAACCACGTGCAGTGCTTCAGGAAAGTTTTTGTTCTGCCCTGAAGAGCTAAGGCTAAGCTTCATTCCAGAAGTAGCCAGATAAGGAAAATGTCACATGCCAATATAGCATTTAATATACCAGAATCAGACAAAAATCACAGTCCAGTCATAAGGAACAGGCAACTGCTTTAATGGCACTTGATTCAGTGATACACAGGTCTGAAGTGAAGCAACACACTGAACAGAGTTTCACAAAAGAAAGACAAGGACCTGTTGGAGCAGGTCCAGAAGAGCGACACAGAAATGACCAGAGGGTTGAAACACCTTTCCAAGAGGAAAAGCTGAGAGAGTTGGAGATGTTTAGCCCACAGAAAAAAAGGCTCCTGGGAGACCTCATTGCGGCCTTTAGTACTTAAAGGGAGGTTGTAAGATTGAGGTTATTAGGATTTTGGGTACAACAGGGATAATGGTAATGGTTGCAAACTAAAAGAGGGTAGATTTAGACTAAATCTAAGAAAGACATTTTTTACAATGAGGGTGGTAAAACACTGGCTCAGGTTGCCCAGAGGGGTGGTGGACACCCATCCCTAGAAACACTCAAGGTCAGTTAGGATGGAATATTGAGAAACCTGATCAGGTTGAAGTTTTCCCTGTTCATTGCAGAGGGGTTGGACTGGATGATCGCTAAAGGTCCCTTCCAACCCAGACTATTCTATGAGATCAGAAATGCTGCTATTCAAACAACCACATCATGAAGATCACTACCTCCACATCCAGAACCTTACAGACTCCTTGCTGGGATTCTCACTGGCCTCCAGTCCATGAAAAGGCAGTGAGATTCGGAAGCAGTTTTTCCGGTTAGGGATGTGAAAGCACTATGTGAAGTGTCTGCTTGCATATGCTTATTCTACAGCTAAAGAGAGACTTATCCCTCTAGAACTAGTCTTTACCGCATGTGTCACCATACACTAAACTCACACACAAAATATTTACAGAATTTATCTACAATCCACGCAGTGCTCATGTTGCAGAATATCCTATCTGTAGAAAAAATGCAGACGTTCTGGGATGAACATCTGAGGAAGCTGCTAAGGAAAAATATGTGTGTGCCCATTGCAGTGTCTGATCCCACCTACTTTGCAAGGCGTTTTTCACAGGCATCACTCACTGCCCTTTGACACCGGCAATTATCTGCTCCCAATCCTTCTGACCTCACATTCCTTACCCACCTGCAACTCCCATGTAAAGATAACAGAAGTTTGCATTCACATTAACTAAGTCTCTTTGTTCTAGGCAAGGAAACAATATGCATAATGCCCAATCTGATTTCATTCCAGTACAGGATCAGTTTCAATCTCTGCTGCTGTAGAACAAAAAGGCAAGCAAGAAATTATCATCAAATAATTACAATGCTTTATGCTTTAGAAAAGACACTCAAAGGTTTGCAAAAAAACCCAACCTTTTTCTGGAATGAATCTGCAGTAAATTTCTGAGCACGCCTCAGACACATTTAGGAAGCCTACCGAGTCCTGCAGATAAGGCCCAGGACTGAGGGTCAGTGGATGAAAGCTCTGCTGCCTGCTCTTTGCATATTTAGGCTAGTCAAGATCCAAACTATAAAAAAGAAGAATAATGCTACTTCTCAGGCTTATAAATATGCTATGAGGCCAAACTCATTAGCGTTTACAAAGCACTCCTAGACTCCTTGTCTGGAAGGAGTTATACAACCATAAAGTATAATTCACGCTATTCTAAGGCAGAAAAGTACGCATTACTGTAAATCCAGCAGTAGCTCTTCATGCACCATTAAGGTTTACTACACTGTCTTAATCTAATCATCAGCACTTCAGAACCCAGATCTGTCATTTGAAACATACAGATCAGAATTCATCACTGAATAACCAACTGGGTCAACGATATACAGCACAGGACACACATGCCCTTTTTTAACCCACATCACACATCTACAACTGAACCATTCGTATTTTCAAAACCTCAACATTATTGGTTTTCCTGACACATTGCATTATGTCTGCTCAGGATTTTAACAGGTTCAAAACTCAGATTTTAGATCTGTTTGCACATTTTTAAAATGCTGATACAGGAAGGAGAGCAAAGTTCAGGACTAAACCTCTTCCAGCGTTTATCAAGGAAACTGGTTCCTTCAGGCAACTTCTTCTGCCCATTATTATTCTGAGATCTCCTTTGCTTGTAATTCTGAAAATGTATTCATAAGTAGTGGTACACTTGCTTTTGACTTGCTGATCAAAATACAATCTTTATAGCTGCAGGCATCATCATCATCAATGCTGAACTGGAGGGAGTTCAATCCAGTTAAACAAAATCAGCTGTTAAAAATAACAGCTAGCTCCCAAACCACATCTTTGCAGTGGTTTACTCCATCCCCTCATTCAGCTGCTGCCACATCCATTTGCAGTGGTCTCCAGCCTTGAGCTAGGAAGGCAACTCTGGCTGCCCACTCCTCACACACTGAGAACATCATCTCCCCCCAGTGCAGCACAAGGGCTGCTTTAGAGCTTCATCTGAGCTTGATGACAGCTCTGCCCCCAACTGCCCTCTTGTTCCCTGCCCTCCCACAGCAACTCCAGGCAGTCAGCACCTCTGTGGCTCCCCACACCAGGACACATACTCCATGCTGCCCAGCCCTTCCCTTCAGCTCTACAGATGTTGTTTTCAGCAGAAGAAACCTGTCCCTCTGTGCATGACACAGTTTTGGTTTAAATCCAGATGTGAAATCTCTCCTGTCAAATTCAAATATTGACAACCTTGAACAGAGAGCTTTACTCTTTATACAGCATCCCTTTTACAGGGGCAGTTCCAAGGCTTTCCCAAAAATATGATTTTTCCCTCACTTTACACTGCCAAATAGAAGAAAAAAATTAAAAAGGACAGTCCCGTAATTTTTACCCAAATAAGGCAGAGTGAAGCACAGGATAGAAATCCTTCTCTGTCCAATCTGGCCAAGATGCTGTAACAAGAAGAAAGAAAAAATAGAGGCCTTTCCAACAACTGCATCAGCTGTTGTTTGCATGATCCATTCCTCGTCTTGCAGGTCTCTGAGCAAACTTGTCTCCACACCTGTGAGATCACAAAACTTGTTTGACCTATGCTGTTAGGGACAGAGGGAATTTACAACTCTGGAGCAATGCTTTCTCAAGAACACAGCCCCATGGCCAAGAAAACTAGCTAGTCACCTCAGCCACTTCCAAGAACAAAGCCTGCATCATTCTCAGAATTCTTAATACTCTGAAAATGCTGAGCACCTGTGCTTTGAACAGAAGATGCCCTTCAGTACCCCTGGTGAACCCACAAGGACAAAGATGCTCTGGATCACTTGCCTCTGTGCAAGCTCTTGACCTGCTGCTAAGGGCTGTGACCTGCACATGCCATCTCTACCAACACTCCTGCCCTCAGCTCTCACTTGCATTAGGCAATAGATGCTTTTGAGTTACAAAATGCTGCCTTATTTCTTGGGAAAAAAAAAAAAAAAACAACACAACAACAAAACACATAGACGTGGATAAAAACATAGCTTTACTTTTAAGCATAGATTAAACAACATTGATGTTTAGAGGGCTGTGTTTCTAAAGAACAAATTGCCAGAGGAACTTAATTATGTTTCTAGGGTTAACAAAAGGATTTGTGTGATCCACTTTCTCTTCCTTACTATGCTGCAAGTTAGGGATGTGACTTAATACAACAATTCACTTAACCCCATAGGATCTACACCCATCATTTTGAATAATTAGAGAGCATTCATTTGGGATGATCCTTTCTTGTCCCCTCTCTGCTGTTTGGCTTTACATAGAGAAAATAATTAGTGTATAAGGCAAACAACAAATGGGAATAAAATTAGTCCTTTCAAACTGAGATGTTGTTTAACTTAACTAATTGAAAAGAGAGAAAACAAAAACTCACATTGCATGGCTAGCGGCAAAGTCACAAAATGTCACTTTTCTGAGGTTCATACCCCAGTAATCATATTTTATACAAAGAACAGTTACTCATAAACCTGGTTTTTCCATAAAAAATTTTGCACAAAAGAGTCTGAAATAAAACATGTCCAATCCCCTTTTTTTTCTTGGTCAACATGAAGCTGAAGCATGGTCTTTATGAGCTGTGGGAGTGGAAAGTCATTAGGGCCTCAATTCCAAGTGAAAATTAAGGCTTTTAACTTCCCATACTACTCATACTGACAACTTTTCATACATAATTGCCTAGGAAGAGTTACTGCGGTCTTGTCACCCTCCTAATGCGTCAGTGATACGCTGACAAATAGATCCTCCCTCCCAATTCCACCACGCAAATGGAAATAAAAGCCCATGTGGTTAAGAAACTCTGAGTTCACACCCAAGAGTGACTTTGATGACTTTTCAGTCAGGACTCGTTAGGAGTTATCAAATTACCAGCATCAGAAATAAAGCAATCAAGGGATCAGGTAAGAATTGAACTGGAAAGAGGAAGAGTGCCTTCAGCAATTACAGCAGAGACACCACTGCTTTGCAGTGACATGCAATGTGACAAGCAGGACCCTTCTGCTTCACAGCTGTAATTCTTCACCTCAGCCAAAACTGCACTAGGCTGACAGATAAACATTTGAAATACACATATATAACATGTTATTCAACTGGGCAACCTAGATGGGATGAGTTGAAATAACAACAAATGCTGTGTACACTCTGAAAGGTATCAAGGTAACCTGTCGCCGTGATCTTTCTACACTTGCCTGCATTTGTGGAGAGGCAAACCCTGCTTTTTATCTAATTTTGCCCATCTTCTCATTCAGGAGAATTGTTATTTCTGGTTTTTTACAGTTGGCGGGAGACTGACCACACTTCATCATCCTGTGGTTCCAAGAAGTATATACAACACAGAGGGAAGCAACCCAACACGTGAAGTGCTTTTATCCCAGTAAAGCTGAAGGACTTGAAGCAACTCCAAAACTGGGAACTAGAAATGTGTAGAGTTACTCTAAAGACTTCATCTTCCTTCCTAGCTCAGTATAACTCAAAACCTGTTTGTTATCACTGGTATCATAGCAATGGTCAGAGGCCCCATTTGAGGTAAGGGTTTAATTCTGTTGAGCACCACAATAAACATGGAGAAGACAAAAGAAATACATTATCCTCGTTGTATAAAAGGAGAACCATAAATCACATCATTTAGTTAAGACTACACCAGAAAGCCATGAGACAATAATGAGACAGCACTTCAAATCTGACGCCCAGTTCAGTGCTCTAACTCACAGAACCATCCATCCTTTTGTTATTTCAAAGCTTACGTCTAAAACAATGCAGTCTTAACTGACAACATAAAAAGAGGACTGCATTTTGTTACAAGAGGTCAGAAGACAAGCATAGGAGACTTTCAAATAAATTGCTCAGAATGCAGGAAGCAAACGCTGCACCAAAAACTTGAAAAGAACAACTTTCAGAAGATGGCTGAATGCAGTCACACATGTGCAGCTATACCCACATGGCCTGGAGGACAGAGCTGCAGAAACCATTATGGCTCCTGAGGTGGAAACTGCAGCCACTCCAGAAGAGAAGATCTCCACAAACAAGGCATATATCATCATGATTCAAGGCATCAAAGAGGAATAAACACATAGGCTTTAAAAATGGATCCCTATTTTTAAAAGGTGCTAAAAGATGGAAAAGGAGAACCCTCTAAATGTTATCAGAACTGAAAGATGGAAAGGCTGCAGCACTGACTGAAATATCCAGCTGGTTCATAGCCTCAAAAATAAGCATCACAGAGAAATGAATGAATAATTGAAATAAAGCAAGCAAGTGCAGAGGTATTTGTAACAGCAAAGGACAGGTGTATCAGCAGTCTCACCAGGAGTGAATGACTGACTCACTCCCATACTGGGTTTCAGCTGCAATCAGGAAAATGAACAAGGGAACATTTTATCAGAGTTTTTCACAATGTGCCATCCCTGTGCAATGCATGAACCAGTGGTGAAGATCATATAACCTATAACTATGTATCACATTCAACAGCAAACAAGCTTTTAACTCAGTGGAAAGGGATTAAAAGCTTCGTAGAGCCAAAGCATAGATCAAAGTTATATTCAGCTGCTGGGAAATAGATAAATATGAGACTGCAAATCCCAGTAAGGGAGATAAGAGAAGGAAACCAAGAAGACAAAAGAATACTGTGCATCACAATAGCTCTTTAAGATTGTACATAAAAATGAGATTTTTCTTAACACCTTTGTTAGGAGCTGGAAAAGATTCAGCATCAACCAAAATTACTTCTTTTTAATTACTGATACTCTGTTAGCATCTGATCATACTCTGGCATAAAATAGTAGACTTTTAGGTAGATTGCCCTGGAACCTATTCTATTAGATCCTACTAAAAAGAAAAATGGGAGGGGAAACAGTGAAAACATGAACATGAAAATGGTAAATTCCTTCATGTATATAACCAGCAGTAGTCCTCTGTCAACACAAAAATCAAGCAGAACATTGCCTAAACAAGACAGATTACTTCCCTTGTTGGAGATTAAAGACACTCTGGTTTTCCTTAAAAAAAAAATACCAAAGCAAGTGTAAAGAGTCCAAGTCTCAATTTCATTCAAGTCCAACAGTGTCCTACAGTAACTTCACTGGTCACTGAGATGTACCACACCACTGAACAGTGGCCTCATACAAAGTCACAGCCAGGAGCAGAGTGTGACAGACGTGGCATTTAAAGGATGAGGCATTATCAATACGTGTCATAGAGTGAGAGAAATGTACCTTAGCAAGTAAAAAACTGCAGATGAAAGATAGATGCCAGCCCTCCAGAGACTGCTTAGTGCTTAATCAAAAGTCAGAAACCAGGAATCTTGCATTGTGATGCACAGCAATCTGTCTTCAGATGATCCAGAGATGATGGAAGACATGGGGAAGAACAAACAAAATCTAGTCAGTCCCACTAGATCAGAGACTGACAGTAAACCTCTTCCTGCCGTTTCCATAAAAATATTATGCTTTGGGGACTAGAAATGCTGTCCTTCTTTCTTCTTTTCTAAAACAATGCTTTGGTTTTGCTGCTCTGATTTGAGCAGTCCTTTTGCCTGCTCCTCTCTTCTTCATGGATCTTCTACAGCACAAGGATAGAGAGGCAGCTGCTCTGCAGCCTTCCCCAACCCACCTGGGGGCTCTCATTGTCCTGGGAATGCAGGGACAGGTCAGACAAAGCTGTCAAACCCCAGGCGTAGGCACCCCAGGAGATGGTTTGATCTCACTCTCCTGGAGATGGTTTGAAAGAGCAGCTAATATCTCCTCTTACTTCCTAGCCTGAGCCCTACTCCATACATTTGCTCCTCACACTTCATCTTTCATCTCTCATCTCACACAGACATTCAAATGCAGCTGACCCTCTTATACATGAATGAAACCCCAGCAGCAGAGGAGTTTGGGATGAAATGGGGGGAAAGGCAGCAGCATGCAGTCCTGAGTGTCACAGCACAGAGCTCGGGGATGGAGCAAAGTCTGAAGGGCTTTTCAGAGCACTCCAGCTTTGATTGAACTAATTCTGCCAGCCAGCCAGCATTGACACAACCGCAGAAGACAGCTAGCGTGTCACCCTGCGACTGCAGCGTACAGCTGGCCAAAGCCCTGATGCCATAAGCCCGACACTCACTGACGAGGATCCCTCTGCTGCAGACAGTCCTCCCACCACAGCCACCCCAGGCAAACAGGAGACATCCCGTCCTACAAGCCCATCTTACAAGCGCGTAGAAGAGCCCAAGCAGACAATGAGATAACTCACATCATTTAGGATTGCTTCAATCTCACTGCAAGATCTGTGAAGTCTCAAAGCCAGTCAAAACGAACCTGTAATCTACTTCACAAGGACTTTAGGTCACAAAGACCCTTTACAGAAGAGGCTCTGAGCAAGGTGAACCCTTGGCACCACCACCTTGGAGACATAAGTCAGAACAAGCAATGAGTTCCCTGAGAGGGGCAAAATAGCAAGGCAAGAAACAATTTAAGGGAAGGAAAACTATATATACCTGTATGTACAGGGGCTAAAGTAACCTGGCATAAATGGTCTTGACCTAGTCATGAGTCACAAGAAAAGTGTTCAAAATAACCTGCCCAGCAGCCTTCAATTGCCATGGTGATAAATGTTTCCTAATGCCTAAGAGCAGCTGAGTCCTGAACTCCATGTACCTCATTCACTAACAAAAGCTTTCATTATACTGAAAAAAAAAAAATCATTACCAAATTGTGGCCATTTTAAGCCCTCCTCAGATCAAGGGCTGATTTACGCACCCTGGTTTCAACGGGGAGTACTGTGCTCACATCACTGCTAATGCAGAAGATGGAGCTGGCTTGCTTTTTGCTTCACAATTCAGTAGGCAAGGGGAAGATAGATTCTCTGAGACAGTGTTACTTTTTCTGCCAGGAGTTATCTATTTGCAGAAGTGGGTCAACTTTCTCTTGGTGGACATGTTCGTGTGCGAGTGCCTAGCAGCACTGCCTGTGCCTTTCTGCCCGCTCCGTGTGCAGAGGAACCTCTGCACATAACTATTTATGGCAGCCAAGTGTTTCATGAATTGCAGCAAGTTAACCACAAGGGGATGATGACATTTGGCGACAGGGCAGGATGAATTCTGGCTGGCAGACAAAAAGTCAGGTTAAAAATACAGAATGCAGAAGCAAACCCAGCCAATTGCAGCTAATTCGCAGGAAAACTCGATGTGCAGCCCCCAAACCTTCCCTGTTCCAGGCAAGCAATGTTGTGTGTTTTGCAGTAGGATGCATTAAGGCCTGTGTGTGAGTGTGGAAAGAACATCAGCCTTCTGGGTTCAAGAATTTTAGCTGAATTTTAAACGGGCTTAGACGTTTCTCATTAGCCTCACTCCACACCTGATGTATACCAGATGTTTTTGCCAGTTTAAGCATCTCACCTCCATCTCACCCACCATCAGCTACTGTCCATTGTTCTGTTCCCAGAGTATCTCCAAAGGGCAGCCCCAGTACAGAAGGATGCTGCAAGGGCAGCCTGTGGGGACAATGTCAGCAGACCCTGACATGGATATGTCTGTGTGAGATGCAAGCAAGGCCACAGCCATGCTGTGGGGAAGATAAAAAGCACAATGCCTCCCAGGGTGGGCCTCCAGTATTGCCAAGGTCAAATGGATGCAGGCACCCTTGTCCCCAAAAAGTATTAACCCTTCAGCTTTCAGATGCAATGCTTCTGTCAGTGTTGGTACTCATGCCTCCCATCTCCACACATACATCAATGTAACACCTGCCAGGGCTGCACTTTGGGTTCCCGTGCCTGCCACTTCATTAGATCACCATTTAATTCAATCCTCAGCTTTATTTGATGAAATGTCTCCAGAGGAACAAATCATTTACATGTAACCAACACAGTCTACTTCCCTTATTCTGATTGCTTTCAATGAGAATAAGTGGATAATTCCATCAAAGGCCCAGAGAAAATTGTATTTTAATCAATACAAGGTTTATTTCCTTCAACAGGACAGCTGAGAATAAGATATCTCTACGTAATATTGAAAGAGGATAACAAAATTAGAACACATTACCATGGAGAATATATTTCCAGATATGGCCCAGTTTTAATTTAAGCATCCTAAGCCTTGTTTTCAGGGACACCAGCTACCCTGAAGTTTGGGAGCCAAGCAGGCTGGCTCACAGGCAGTGCCTCAGTAAGAAGGCAGGAGTGGGCAATGACAAAGACGACTCAAATGAAGCACTCCATGGAAGTCCTTTGAATGAGGGGCCAACAACTACTGGCTACAAGAAACTCAAGCTGCACTCTTCATGTCTGAGACCTCAGCATTGATAAGCCAATTAGCAGAACTCACTGAACTTACAGCAGAGATGGAAATAGGTGTTTCTCCAGAGGTCTTACATCTATCTAGTGTACCAACCCAGAGCTGATTTCCTGTCTCAATCACAAGGAGTCTGCATGTAACAGCCTGCAGCACCAGAGACACCAACACATTAAAAACAGCAGTATTAAAGAAACAACATTAAAGCCATTTTCAGTGGATGAAAAGTGTTCTTGATATAAGAAAGAAAATAAATGGTCAGGTAACCAAACCTGTGCTTAAGCTTGGCAGGAGCCACTGAGCACTGAGAGATGCTCTTTCCAGCACAGAGAACAGGACTTTCTCTGACCTGGGCTACCCATGCAGTGGGGGATGATAAGGGGGGTGACATCTGAGTGCTGCTGAGAAAGGCGGTTTCCACTCTTTCACCAGAGCTAGGACAGGTCCACTGCAGAAGTGAACAATGCTCACCACAGCACCTGGAACAGGGCTGATCTCATCTGGCCTCAGATGGCTGCATATGAATGAACTGACCAGGCTTCCTCCTCATCAGCAGAGAGAAAGAGCTCAACCAGCACACAGTTCAGCTCTTTGATGAGACAGAGTTCACATAAATCATGACACCAAAGCACCTTGCTCTACGTGGCTGATAAAGGATGTCCAAGGGAATGCAGATGTTGAAGCCTATACTGGAGATATTTCAAATTAAATGGGATGAACCTCACCTTTTGCTTCTGCCCCTGCGTATTCTTGTCTCAGAGGCCTCATTAATATGCCATCATAAATAATAAGTATATTGATTACTATTACCCTAATAAAACAAGGTATTTTGGCCTTAAGGGTGTGCGAAGAAGAGAAGCAAGTACAGGGTAGCTACATTACCAATCAATACCAACCCACAGGGAACAGCCATTTCTTTCTGCCACCATTTTAGCTGCAATATATTGTACCCTCTAGGTAAATATGTGGACATCTACAAGTGGGAATCAATAGAACTAGAGATCTTCCACCCCCTCACCCAGAGAGACCATTCGTCTTTCACTGGAGAAGACAGTAACAAGAGGCCATAGATTAATATCTTTGCTACTACAGGCTCTCTGCTGTACCCACAGCTTTTTTCTGGGCCTCTCTGACCACTTTTTAATTGTTTATGTTTTCAATAATTTATAAAAAAACATCAAAATATCAAAATTAACACTTCACCCAACTGGAATAAAGCCAGAGACACTGGAAACCATCCAGTCCATTTTGGGAACCTAGAGCGAACAGTTTCAGTTGAAGGTGAAGTTCTAACAACAACTTCAGTTGATGGGTGTGAAATAAAACTAAAGCCTGAACATTTTGCCTGTATGCACAGGATTTTGACCCAGGCATATCACCAGTTGAGCCTGAATGCCTCTGGGCTCAGAGATGGATGAACAGTTGTCCCAGTCAGATCCAGATAAGGCTAAAACAGTGGAAGCCCTTGCCCTGGCCTCAGGGAGCTTTGAGTCACTCCTCCCAATGCTCCCACATACCTCAAATCCAAGGATATATCCTGCGGGAATAAACCTGAGGGTTTTTTCTTCCCCCAGGTCATGTTAATATCAATATTACCAAATGGTGTGCGCACACAGAGATCCACACCATGCATAAAAAGGAAAGCCAAAGCATCCACAAGCACACACAGTGACTGTGTGTCAATTTCTGTCCTAGATCTGGGTAGGTTTAGAACTGTGACATATCATTACAGAGGCAACTGGCCAGTTTCCATCACACACAGTTTGCAGGTGCCCCTCTCCCACAGCCCAGGTCACTGTGCACACAGAGAATGGCCACACCTCTCACTTTCAGAACAAGCAGGATTACATATCTTCTAATATTAGCCATTTTCACACTATGTTATAATGATTACCTTATCTTCCACGAGCGAATATTTAATCATCAGCTTCTGAAAGACAACCTGCAGAAGTAAATAGACTTCTGAAAAGTGAAGCAAAGCTGCACCACCAGTTGGGTTGTGGTTGTTTTTTACACTTACACCATTTATTCTGAATTCACCTTACAAATCTAGAGTTCATCACCTCACACTGGGGTGAGTCACTGGGGTCAATAAATCAAGCCCTGATTCAACAACTCACTTCCAAGGATCGCTGAAGAGAAAACGAGAAACATTTAACCCACCTTTGCTCATTAAGATTCTACCAAAAATCTAACTTCCTGCAAGTGTTTTAACGGCCACCATACTCCTGTCTCCTTTAGAAAAGCACTTAACAAATGAAGCTCAATGGATACCACTGGTAGGGACAGTACAGTTCTGCATTTTCCAGCTTCCAATTTCAGGACTTTCCAGCTTTTCTACAAGCAAAAATACTCCAGAGAAAGCAGCTCACAAGTAGCAACCTTGCTCCCACCAGCTGTCCAAAGCTTCTACTGAATTTTTACTACAGATGCTAAATTCTGCATCCCTTTCAGCCACCTCCTCTTCCTAGGAAAGCACCCAGGGCTGCTCATTTCAGTATTAGCTGAGCTGGCTAGGCAGTATCTGTTTCACCCACTGGTTAGTTATCCAGTGCTTTAAAGACATGAGACAACAGCAAACCAGACTCAAGCTTACAACCAAAAAAAATAAAAGGCCACACGCTCTCTTTCCTCTGCCTTCCTTCTGCTTTATTCCTGAGGGAAAAAAACTCGCCAAGAGAGTACAAAAAGGCTGAGTTCTCAGCTGCACTCGTGAAAGGCAGGGACAGGAGCAGGAGATACGGCAGGATGCTCACTGCGGTGCTGCTCCGTGACAGCTCCACCACCCACCTGACTCACTGGAGTGTTTTTTCATGTTCACCTGCTCCTGCCCTGCTCCTCCACACCGTCACAGGCTTAACAGAATTGTTGCTTGGTCCTAGGCAAACACCCCTCCCAGACTTCTTGCTGTCAGTCAAAAAAGGGGCCTGATAAGCTCTGCATTTGCATATGTATTGAGAGGCATTTCCAAAGGCACAGCCAGGGAAATGGCCTTGCTGAATACCGATGCTATCTGAGAATGACAACTATTCAAGTCATTTTACAGCTTCACTACCTAAGTGGAGAGATCAGGCTTGTCTACATCTTTACAAGGATTATTAGCTTTAAAAGTGCTGATCATATCCGTTGCACCCTCAGAAGTGAAGCCGCACTGGCCCACAGGAAAGAGCTTCAATTCTTCCCACAAAGACCACCTTCCACGGGCACCCCGGGACCAGAAGTAATTAAAACCTAAAGGCCACGTCTGAGATGCTCGAGCCCATAATCATCCTTAGACACAGGAAATGAGAAGGGGTGTGCAAGGGCACACATGGAAACATGTGTGTGCAGATGGTCATCCTCCCTTTCCTACTCTTACCCTACAAACGGGAGAACACTCGGCTCTCCGTTCCCCTCAAAAGATGCTGCTGGGCTTGAGGAGGGCAGTGAGGACCGAGCTCTGAAAGCAGAGGCTTTCCTCTTTGTGCTGACAGGGAGGACTCTGAATCCCAGGTGAAGCATCCCACTGTGTCTTCGCCTCGGATTGAAGGGACAGCTCTAAGGCATTTGTTATGTTTTGTACACTCAAGAGCCCTGAGTTAACACATGAATTCAACTGGCTTTGTCCCATTCAGCTACCAATACCTAAGGTTCACAAACCAGAAATTGTGAAGCCCTTCTGTTCCAAAACAGTATTAGCACATTCAATATCTGTCATGTGCTCCTCAAGCCTCTGTGGAGAGCAATGCTTTACAAAAATAAAGTCAAGTCACGTCGAGAGCAGAAGCTATCTGCAGATTTACAAACCAGATACTTATGATTTGCACAGCTTTATAAGAGAGAGATTAAAAAATTCCACACCAAGCATTTAAAGATATTTGCTGTACCATGCACCATCTGGTGACTGGATCACCCTTGAAATCAGCAATCCCTGACTACTGGGCAAGGTGGCCAGAACATCTCCAGCCATGAGTTGAGACACACAGCTAAGACAACAGGACTGCAAACAGCACATTCATGGATGAAGACTTGTGAAACAAGTTGATCAATCTTTCATGCCCTCAGGTCTCTTGGGACATAAAGACTTGTCACAAATCACCAAAAAAGAAAGAAAAAAGAACACAAAAAGCTCTGGGAGCTGAAAGCATGGTTATCTGGTAAACACATCCACTGCTGACATCAATCAGAACCAACCTCTGGGGCTCCATCCCCCTCTGCTTAGAGGTGGGGAAAGGACATCCCAACCAGAAAATAGTCCTCTCAGCTTAGAAAAGAGGATTAAGAACACTAAAAGTAGTCATATATAAGAATTTTTTAGATTGTTGCCTGGTTTGAGTCCGACCGACTGTGCTCTCTTGACCACACTACTTCTTCTAAAAGTCATGTATTTGGTCTTGTGGGTTTAAAAAGATTTTTTCTTAATTTTCCATTTTAAAGAGAAAGATAACAAATCTCCATTCTATTCCAATGCTATTTTAATATCTTATCACTATTAGGCAAAAGGAGAAACTTTGCTTGAATATGAACTGCCAGAGGAGGCTTGGCATGATTTCGTTGTGGAGCTTGTTTCTAACTTCAATGACTAGCCTGAACAAAATCGTGACTATAGCGTCCCTTTGAGAGCAATCTCTTCTGCACAAACAAAACTCCTCTTTCTGAAGTGGAGACAGGGTAACGCTGAGTTGCACCTCTCCAAAACTGCTGAGCACTTCACAGCCAGCCTGCCCTGAGAGCCTGTGGAGCTCACAAGTGATGCTCTGTGGGACAAACCTGCACTTCCATCAGATGCTTCCAAAATCTCATCCCATCTTTATCAATCTTATCAAACTAGCACACAAACAAGCCAAACATAAACCAAAATATTTAAAGGGGGTGAGAAAGAGGAGGAAGAATGGGAACACAATCAGTGTTTATTTAACCCTGAAAACTCAGGCTGTTTTTTGTCAAGAAAGAAACCNGGGCAGGGCAGGGCAGGGCAGGGCAGGGCAGGACAGGGCAGGACAGGGGCTCACCATTGAGGCCGTTGGGGATGCTCCGGTGGTGAAGGGGCGCGGACAGGTCATCCATAGACCTCCGCATGGCCCCGGCCTTGATGTCGCCGGCCTTGTGGTGGTGAAGGTGGTGGTGATGGTGGTCGGGGCTGCCCGCGCTGCCCGTGCTGGAGNTTATCAAACTAGCACACAAACAAGCCAAACATAAACCAAAATATTTAAAGGGGGTGAGAAAGAGGAGGAAGAATGGGAACACAATCAGTGTTTATTTAACCCTGAAAACTCAGGCTGTTTTTTGTCAAGAAAGAAACCCAAAACAAACAAACAAAACCAAACACCAACCCTGCTGGAAATAAAAGAGGCTCCAACCCTCAGCCCAGGACATCGATAACACAGTCAACACACTGATTACACACATCCCGCACACAGGTGCCCCTCCCCGGCTCCCGGGGCTGCTCTGACAAAGAAGTCACCAAGGATGGACAGGGTTGGGAACGGCCAGGACCCCCCTCCCCCGGAGTCCCTNGCTGCCCGTGCTGGAGGTGCTGCTCCCGTCCCCCACGTCCCTGGTGGCCGAGCCGCCGTTGAGGTTGGTCAGGCTGGCCTGACTGTCGATGGAGCTCCGCGAGCCGGCCCCGCTCCGCTCCTCGTCCAGCATCAGCACCATCTCCTTCAGCTCCACGTTCTCCCGCAGGAGGGTCTCCTGCCTCGCCTCCAGGTCCTTCAGCTTCTGCTGGTACATGCCCACCTCCTTCCACATCACGCTGGCCGTGTGCCTCCCGAAGCGCTGCCATTCCCTTGACAGCTTCTTGCCTTTTTGCCGGTCGTCGTCCAAGAAACAGCAGAGCTCCCGCAGCTCCTGGTTGTCGTCCTGCAACTTCTGGTTCACCTCCTTTAGCCCGCGGATCTCGTGCAGATGGAGCTGCAGCCGCCGGTTCACGTCTTTCATCAAGTTGCCGTGTTCCACCATTAAGTTCATCTTTTCATTCTCCACTTTCCTCAGTCTTTTTACCAGCTCTTCCTTGCTCCATCTCAGCATCTCCTCTTCCGAAATTTTGCTCAGGTCTTCTTTAGACCCTTCCAAAGAATTTTTTGCCATCATCTGTGCCTAGGCTGCGTTTGCTTTCAAAGGGTAACAAATGATTCGGGTTATTCGGATGATTTTGTTCGCCTAATTTCCTATAACTAAAATTCACTGCAGCATCTCGGGGAAGAAATATTATAGTTCTCCGCTGAGCGTTGGACAAGGAAGAAGAGCAATGCCGGACTGAAAATTCTGCTCCGCCATAGACCCCATAATAATAATAATAATAATAAAAAGAAAACAGAAACCAAAAG
>VXBU01003109.1:349040-421064 GCA_013400315.1 Bombycilla garrulus | reverse complement strand
TTTATGCGTTTCCCCAGGTTTTCTTTAAAAAAAAGGTACCGGGGAGAGCACCATCCCGGGAAGGGGTGGGGTTGGACAGGCAGGAAAACGCGCCTGCCGGGTGGCCCGGGGAAGCGGCGCCGAAATGGCCCCGGTCCCGCTCTGCCCCGGCGCGGGGAGGGACCCAGGGCCACGGGCGGCCGCCTTGGGCTGGGAGCGGAGCGGGATCTCCTGGAGCATCTCTGCTGCTGCCGCCCCCGCCAAGGGCTTTGTCACCGGGCCCCGGCCCCGCGCCTCTCTGCCCCTCTGCCCACCCTCCCCCTGGGGTGGCCGCCTTTGTCCGCGGGTCCCTCCTGCCTCGGCAGGTTGAAAGAGCTGGCTCTAACATCCCCACCACCTCTCTGCTCCTGGGAACGGCATATTCCTTTAGACCTCAGTGGGGCGGGAGGAAACGGCTCTTAAGTCGCAGATAAGGCTAATTCCTCTGTAAGATCATCGCAGGTTCTGGTCGTCCCTACTGCCAGGAGGCTGGGGTGCCAGCCTCAATTTCTACACTCATTGGACAGACCCTAGTAAGGGGCAAGGAAAGTTCATAAAGTGAACTTCCTAGGCAACACGTGGGCAGATTTCCTATATCTTTGCATCACATCCCCTGAGTTTCAGTCTAATGCACTTTTCCTTGGGCTATGATATTCCTCTGTGGGCTGCTTTTTGGTCAGTATAACACTGTTAAAACGAAAGGTACACCAGGACACAGCATGAGTATCCTTTAAAAGCCCCAGGGAATTGCCAGCTTTGTGTTCCTTAGGAACCTGAGTAAATGGTTTGACTCTAGGGTTAATCCAGTGCAACATCAGGTTTCTGACCACACTGGAAAACTGGTCAAGACACCCTCTAGCTATAAAGAGACATTAAATCCGATGCCAGAGCGTGGGATGCAGAGCATATGGCCTGTGCATGGAGGGAACGTAAGAACAGAGAGGGATGGAGGATTGCAACTTCTGCCTTTTGACGTTATCTTTCTCAGTGTCAGTAAAGCTGCAGTTTCTTCCTGTTTTTCCTGCACAAGTCTATGCTGCTGGGTTTGTGAGCGTATACCCTTGGCAGAGTAGACACCTGCCTGTTCCCTACTAAAGCAAACCAGCAGAGCCTCCTTGCTTCTGGAGGAGCTCATCCCCTCCGTGTGTGCTGTAGTCCCTTTTCTCCTAAGGAAGCTTTTCATCTCATTATTATCAAAAGGGTAAGAGGAGCTTAGGACAGAGCATGAACACTGGCTCACTTCATGTGGGATTTGCAGGTGAATTATTGGAAGCACACAGCACAGACCTGAAGATGTGAAGAGGACAGTTCTCCCCTAGCACAAACCCACGCCAGGGTAGTTCCCTAGAGAGCAGGGAATCACACTGTACTGCCAGTGGGGAGGCCTGTTTGCTCCTTTCAGGGGAGCTGGCTCTGAGCAGGTAAAACAGGGGCCACCCAGGACAAGAATCTGGGTTCTTGAACTTGGTAACAGTTCCCCAGAAGGTGCAGTCCTGGCTGTGGCTGGTCAGGCTTTCCTGAGGTTGCCACCTCAGTTGGCCCTTAGGACATGGAAACCAGCAGGTGTCTGTGCTGAGAGGTCACTGCTCCTGGGGTCTGGGGCAGACAGGCAAGGTGCCAGCGTGGCATGGCATGGCATCACCTCCTGCTTCCCACCACCCTGAGCCACAGCTCATGGCTGCACTGTGTCTAGAAGGCACCCAGGCATTTTTTGAGCCAAGTCTTTTATTTATAAGGTTTTAATCATATCCTTCCCTACAGGAAGAGGAAAGTGCTTCTCCCAGACCCTCCCAAGCGCTGATCTGACTAGCAGGTCCCTGGCCAGTGGCCGAGGGAAGGAGGAGCAGAGCAGGGGGGATGTTGCAGAGCATATGTTCATCACTGACCGAAGTTGAAAGGAGAGAGAAGCCTCTGGTGGCTGTATAATAGACACTGGTGAAGCTGCACTGTGGCAGTGCCTGGCCTGGGCTGTTTATTGTTGGGCTCACCTGATATTTGCTTCATCACTTTCCCGAGAAAATCTGTCTTTCTAGTTTCCTACTTTCCATGTCTTTCAAAGTTTGGCCATTATTGATGTTTCTGCAGAAACTGAGCTCAGCAGACCGGAGGGCTCCTCAGAGGAAGTGAGGAGATTATTGATACCCACAGAGGAAGTCCTTGTGACTTTCTTTCAGTACTTGGTGGGTATGTCAGTGCTTGTGGAGATGTTAACACCACTGATCCACCCTGATGCCATCCACAAGGGGTTCGTTGTCAGTGCTGCTATTCTGGTGCCCAGGTGGCTGTTGGAGGATGGTGACCTGCTGTGCTTGGGCATCCAGAGGCCTGTATGCTCTGGAGGTGGCATTGAAGCTGCCAGGTGTCCAGATGGCAAATGGTCTGAGTGAATGTGACCTGAATAGAAAGGACACTATGCATCATCACCTGTACTGCTCCCTCATCTTCCCTTCAGGGTGGAACTCGCAGTGCAGTGGAAGAAAATCCCTTTATTAGGCAAGGCAGGCAATCCCTTTTTTAGGCAAGGCAGCAGTGCTAGAGCAGAGGTATCAGGAAGTGTCCTTGGCCCAGGTGACTTGTGGGCACAGTGGAACCAAGAGCTGGGCTGAGAAGTTTTTAAATGTTTCGATAGCTTGGAGGGAAAGGACTAGATCAGTGCACAGTTTTATGGTCAATAACAAACCCAGTGTTGCAAAGCGTACTTTAATCAACATGAATAATACATAATGTTGGGGTATTTTTGATGGGTTTGTAGTTTGAGTTTTAGTGAAAAAACCCTATTTCCCAGTGTCATTCAGAAGGCATTGTGTCTTCCTCGTGCAATTTAGATGAAGTGTAGACAGCGTGGCAAAACAACATGTTTTGGATTCCCTCTTGTTACATCTGGCCATGGGGCCTTTTGCAAGCTGCCAGTGAAAAACACTTTTAATATGCATGTTATCTTAAGCTTTTGATGCTTATGTAAGACAGCATCAAAGCCTGTCCCTTGCATTGAATCAGATGGGCATTTCCACCCTGTTCAGTCAGGGATGGAATTTTAAAGCAAATTGTAGCAAAATAAAATTTTTAGAAAAAATCCCAACAAAACAACTACCAGCAACCTACTGGGTAAAAACGCTCTTGATGTTAACTCCTGAACTCAGCGGGTGGTGCAGAAAATGAATTTGGTCCTTGATAGAACACAGCGATACACAGCCTCATTGAAGTGTTACCAAAGCGTTCCCTCTACAGGGATACGTCAGTATTGCAGAAGACTCCACCACAGCGCAGAGCTATGCTGCCGCTTCCCTCCCTTCCCCGGAGAGGGGTGGCTCTTCTAAAGCCCGCTCATAGGTGTGGGAGTAGGCAGAGGGGCAGGATTAATCCCAGTGAGACTCTCCCGGACTTTGGTTTTCTGAGGCAGTCTGAGAAATGCACACTGCTGCCTGTGCATCCAGACCATGATCCAATTTGTGTGCACTGAGGGCCCACCTTAAAGAGCACATACGCTGTTAATAATTTACATGGGATATATCCTCTGTGGCACTGGTGTTTTCCCATAAATCAGCACCAAGGCCTAATCTTTGATTAATGTTTTGAAATCCAGCACCCAGATTGCAAGAATGGGAGCTTGCTTTTTTGAGACAAAGGTGTGTGATGACAAAAAATGAGCAATGCTCCAAATTCTGCTATCAACATAGGCACCTCACCTCCAGCCTGATTAAGCAGTATTTTCACCCAGAACACTTTTCCAAGCAGCAACGACCTGAAGAACCACCTTGTGTCTTTCTTCCTTTTTTTCCCACATCAGCTGAACGATCCTATGAAAAGCCTTCGTGCCTCCATTTGCCCATCTGGCTGAGCAATGAGGAAAATGCAGTCTCTTGAAAGATTATGCAGCACTCCTTAATGCTGGCTTCTGGCAATATAACTGGGCCATCCAGTTCATTCTGTCTCCTTATGAAAACAGTATATTTTACTGGAGGATTACATCCTGTGTCCACAAAACCTTTTTATTTTCTGCCCAAAAACTCCTAGTAAAATTCTACAATGCACCAACTTTAAAGGACTTCAGGATATTCTGAGAAAGATTGTTATTGTGACCAGAAAAGTCTTTGCCTTGCCAGAAAAGGAGGTCCTCCAAAAGGCAGCAGCCTTGAAACATTGCTACATTGTTACAAAGAGTAGAATCCAAAGTGGAGACCAGTGGAGATGAAGAGCTGTTCCTTGAAGGAAGGCATGGGAGGTGTGTGTTCTCAAAATGTGCCTTATATGCTGTTTTCCAATCCATTTCAAAGTGTCCTGCATTCACCCAAGAGGTGCCCATTCACATGTTGGGTCCATCTCTGCTCCGAGCAGGCACCCTTGGAGGGCTGATGGAGTCAGATCTCTTGTAGTGGCAGCTACAGACTAGGCATACACAGTATGTTTGAGCCAAAAAGAAAAAGCCCATAAGAATCCCCTCACCCACAGTGTTTACTTCCACTTCATTTTCATGGAAGTTTATAACTATTTTTTGCAACTCTAAATATGGAGGCTTTTCCCCTCATCCTTAATCTGCAGGCTGGGAAAGGACTGGAAGCTAAATCCTAAGAAGGAGTAGGCAATGCTGCTCCTGCCTGGGAGCTGCAGGTGATTGACATGTCCAAAACACATACATAACAACTAGAGCAGAAGGTTCAGTGCTAATTTAGTATATAGCGGGGATCCATCTTTTTTGTGCAGTCAGAAGGCTACATACAATATCAGAGTAATTTTTTTTAAATATTAAGAAAAATCTTCTAATTGCACTTACAATATTTGAATCATCAGGATTGCCACATGCCTGTGAGCTGAAGCCTCATGCTGGGGAGCTGTCACATCCTCCACCATCATCTACCCAAAGAGGGGAGACACAGATTTTGGATCCAAGTGTATGTCAGGAAAATAATTTGACAAAACTTATTCTGAATAGCTAAGAAATCAATCAGTAGCAGGAATAGAGAGACAGGCAGACTGGATCAAAGTGCTGGCCCCTGTATTGTCTCTGCCAGTGGCAAATACCAGATGCTGATGAGAATACTGTGAAAAACCTGCCCATAGGGTGAGTTTCCTCCTCTCTGCCATCTGGTACCACTTGGCTTCTTCCCAGAAACATTAAGGTTTACATCCCTTCCAAAAATATTTACCATCCTATCTAACATGGGAAGAAGGCCAGAGATGCTTGATATGTCTTTGCCTTTTGTGAATAACCCTTTTGTAAAAGCCTACACAAGTGTTGCAACAAAGAGATGGGAGAAATGGAAGGTAAGAATTTACATCTGCCTTGGCATCACTAAACTGCAGCCCTCAGTTGCCCTTACTTCAGGATGTATTGCTAAGGACAAATTCTGCCCTGAGTTACACACAGAGCTCACAGCATGGGGAGGCTCTGCATATGTGCGGGCAGAACTTGGTTCCTGAAGGCTGAGGAACATGCAGGAGGTTATTTTGCCAGACAAAAGCACTTCCTGGTTTATAGCTTCATCTTTTCTAAATGTGCAGCACCCACCCACTGACAAGGCACAGGAAACTCCTATCATTAAATCCACTGGTGATTTAAACCCTGGCTTTGCCAAGAGTATATTCACATCACGTGTATTTTTTTTTTCTCTTGCCACCTCCATCCTTGTTTCTCTTATAGCTCTAACAACCCCTCAGTTTTGGAGAGGCAGAGTGAATGCTCTTCCATGCTTGACAATGAATTGATAAGAATTTCAGCTGAATTATCCTTGACATCATTGGTTTAAAAACAGGAGAAGAAAATCAGTGCAAGGATAGAAAAATTATCAACACTGTTCCCAGGGACTGTTCAGTTTCACAGCAAGTGGTTGTAGCCCAACCAGCCTCTGAGCTTGGCAGGTTTGCCCTGAACAGTCTGTGTCCTCGGGGATGCAGCAGCCCCTGGGCTATTCTGGGCTCCTCCAGTCCACGTATATCCTCCTTTTCCCTGACAGTGCTCTGTGCTCAGGCTCAGCACTGCTGGCTACAGCACAGACACCTCGCTATTCGAGCAGATGAGCCCATTGGTATTAGCAGCATGAGGTCGATGCAACCTGAGTAATTCTGCAATAGACAAAATAGGCAATGTTACACTATCCCCCATCTTCATTACACTCTGATTTCTCATTCCCAAATGAATAAATGACCTTTTAGATGTATCGATGCACCAGGGAGTTACAAATATCTGGTTTTATACTATAAGCAAGGCCTGTTGGTACCCTTCACTCAGTGTTAAAGAATATTTTCTTCTTGCAAGACAACAATGCTGCTGAGGACCTAATTTTGCCTTTTATAGCTCAGTGAAGCCACTGGGATTTTATAGCAGATAAGAGAGGAGAGTCATGCCCTAAAATGCTGACACCACTTCTATATATCATAGAGATATCTGAATAATTCATCATGTCAAGCAGTGCAATTTAAAGGAACAGTGGCTTAAGTGACAACATCCAGTTTTAGTACATTCTGCACAAAAATTAATACTCCACAAATTTCTTTCTTATACAAAATCCATTATCAGTCTTTCCAAGGAAGAACTGCAACAATGTTACTTGATGTGGGGTGATACCCAAAACACCGGGATTTCCTTGTGGTTTGACACGTTTCTGGTTATCTTTTCCCTTTGTGGTATTTGAAATGGAATGAAGTAAAGTTTGGCCTGGATTGGAAAAAGGAACAACAAAAAGTGCCCTTGCCCTTGAGCTCATCCTGGTGCAGAGATGTTGCAGACCCCAGGTTGCTGTCACAGGTCTCCAGGCTATGGATCACTTTCTGTTCCTTACAGCAACTGCCTTTCAAAACAATTAAATCCAAAGAAAAAGCTGGAGATCAGGTGTTTATGCTGCTGCTTCATCAGGATCTGGGAATTTGGAGGATGTTTTGGATTGAAGCCAGACTCGTGGTTTTCCAAAAAGCCCTTACCACCACACTGAATTGAGTGAGGGAAAGCCCTCCAGGAAATCACACTTGCACTTCTGATATAAAGGTAGCACTTCCAACTTGTCTCTCCTTGCATGTGTGAAAGTAAAAAATCCTCTGGAGGTTGCAGTTCTACTTAGTTTCGGTTTTCTACTCTATTTTTCTCAGCCCACAGTTTGGACTGGTGGGTCTGATTTTCAGGCTGGGTGCTGGGCAGGGGATGCCTTGAAAGCACTGACACCTTGCCAGCTCCGTGGTGTGGGGCTGGGGACCACATGATGTGCTCTGCAAGCGTGAACCAAGCAGGAAGGCGGTGTCATTTTAGACCTCCTGACAGGTGATCTCAGTCAACACACCTTTTGGCATGGCTGAAATCCCTTTCCTGGCCTGGGTGACCACAGCAGGTCCTGGAAGCAGGTGACTCAGTTGCCTCTCTGCGTTCTGCCCATATCTGCCACTGCCAGACAGGGTCGCTATTACCAGCAGAGATGCCATCTGAATATAAAGAGGAGGCAGGACAGCACTTTCGACCCACGGGAGCCCAGGGGAAGTCCAGGTAGTGCGGGGTGATCAGATTGCCAAGGTGAGGTGAGACACCTTTCCCAGCATGGCGCCGGCTGTTACATTTTCTGCTCTCTGTCACCAGTGTGATGAAGTCTTTCCCACGGCTCAGTGGGTCACAGCAACGCTGGTCTGGCTTGGGCTTTTCCCTGCAGCAAGCAGGTTGCTGTGCCTTTGTATTCACCGCTCATTATCTGCCCGCGGTTGTTTACCTCCGCTCCAAGCCCGCCCCTCTCGCGGCCGCGTTATTGTCCATAGCAATCATTGTTGCCGCAGAAGTAAAACTCTGAAAAGCGAGGAATTAATTGCCTCAGGGCTCTGATCATTTTTAGTGGCGCAGAGATAGTCTGTCAGACACAGGAACCATTCCAGCGCCGAGGAGCTGGAGCAGCAAAGATCCCCATATTTATAATCCTATTTTTAGTCTCTTCATTTCCAGGGCAAACAGACTCAAGGATTTACATTTTGGGTACAACTCGAGCTTTGTTTTGCAGATACTACTTTTCAGCCATGATGTACATTGATTTTGATAGCATGCAGGATGCACCAGGCTTAATTGATCAGTTCTACTTGCACATTTGAGCTTATTTGTTGTACTCCCTGCTTTGCCTTCATTAGAAGTGAATGTCACACTCAGGAAAGTTTCCAGAATTGACAACTCCAGAAACCAAAGTTCCAGCTGAACAGAGCAAATCAAACCAAATTTATTATGCTCATGTGCTCCCTGCAGCTTAACCCCTGTCCTTTAGGTCAGCCTTATTGCTGGGATCACCAACAGCATCACCCATGAGGACCAGTCCTCTTGATGAGGATACTCTGGTCTGGTTGCCTGCCTGTTAAAATGTGCAGTGGACTGAATAACCTTCCTGGTGCTTCCAGCTGGGCCCTCTGGACTGGCTCTCTGATCCTGGGCTGGCCTTCTGGAGGCTCAGGAGTAGAAAATATGGCAGGGTGGTGGCAAATGATGTAGTGCAACAAGGGAGCAGGATGCATTGCCACCAGCAGAAGGTTGTGCCCAGTCTGCCCATAAAGCTTCCAAAGCTTTACCTTAACTCTGCTTCTTTCGATAAGTCTATCTCTGGACTAGGAATAGTCCCACACAGTGAATTTCTCTGTGACAAGAAAAAGAGTAGTTACTGCTATACATGGTACTTCTGTTTTGTTTGCAGCTGAAGCACCTGCAGAGAATAGTGAAGGAGGTAGCTTTGAGAAAGAAAGTTTTCCTGTTACCTGAACTGGGAAGCATATTTCCATGCAAACCCTGTGCAAGTAAAGAAAAGAGAGAGAGGAAAAAAAAAAAAAAAAAAGAGGTGTAACCTTCTTTGGCAGGCAATGTGTCTAGGTTAGACCTAACTCTTCAGGGAGCAATAAAAATATCCCCCAGGAGCCATCACAGTGCCTAGGGAGCAGGAGCAGTGATCAGTCTCCTGATCCTTCTGCACATGGGACAGCCCCTTTGGCCACTTGGGATCTGCTCAGCCCCTCAAGCCTGTCTGCTGCCATCACCACTCCCAGAACCACATCTGTGTGAGATCTGTGATGGCAAAAGAGCTCCCCTTCCCTTTCCTACCCCTTGACCACTGAGCATGTCATCATCTTGCATGGTTTACTGTACCGAAGGATTGCCATTGCTGCTCTTACACAGATTATCCAGAGCAAAGAGTTCCTAGGTGCAAGCCTGGAGTCCTTGAGAGATGTGCTGATCAAAGAGGAAGCCTTTCTGCAGTTACTGTTACCCTGCATGGCCTGGAGGCTGCAACTAGGGACCACAGAACTAGGGGTCACAGAAGTGACTGTCCTACAAACTGTATAACAACAACAATAACAACAGCAAGAACAATACTAGTATACTAATACTAATATGCGGAAGAGTTGAGAGACACGCCAACTCACTCCTTGCTTACTAACACCTCACCACCACCATCAGCAGCACTTCCCATGTTTTAACCCTTGAGCAAAGGCCTCTCCTTATGGCTGGGGGCTGGAGCAGTGGCACAGTGGGCTGTGGGAGACACAGGTCACTGCTGCCATCCCTTCCCCTTCCTGCACCCAACAATGCTTTTGTTCTTCGCTTCACTTACCTGACCTGACAGACTGAAAAAGCTGCCATGGGGCTTGGGAGGGGACCCTGCCCACTATGGAGCACCAGCCCTGCTGGAAGCAATGTTCCTACCAGAGCAGGAGCTGTTCATTTCCATAGGAAGAGCTCAGCACTGCCATGCTGAAAGCAGGGGGGAGGGAAAGAGGAAGATGCAAGAGCTATTTTTGCAGGTAGTGTCTTCAGGTAACATTGCATTGCCATTTCTATCCCAGAAGCATGTTGTTTTGGAGTTTGTAAATACAGTTTGGCTACTGCTCACTACTGAACACTATCTGGATCAGACTCCTGATAAATTGAAGCCAAAATGTGCTTGGCTGCTGATATTTTTATGTATGTCCTTAGAAGAAGATTATTTTGCAGCCCCTGTAATTATGAGGTATGTTAGACAGGTAAACCTACTCATTTTATTTTCTCTGGGTGAGCTGAATCTTCTCTTAGGGTAAGTGGGAGCAGCTCAGCTAACTTGGATGGATTTTATACTTGTCTATAATTTGGTGTCCCTTCCTTTTTCCCCCAACTATTTTAAAAAGCCACACAAAGCATTCTTAATAATAATATAATAAAGACTTTTCGTTTGGAAGTACAGTGGGCACTGGGAGGCAAAGGGATGTGGGAGTGTCAGAGCCCAAGACGGGGATAGACCCTGCAGTACCTCCCTGTCAGCTGGCAGCCCGAGACAGAACTTTCTGGTTGCAGGAGAGAGCTTTTAGGTGCTGGACAGACGTACCTTTGCAAACTTCTTCCTTTAAATACATGATTTTGACACTAATGCAATAGACATCTTCTGGAAGAGAGTGAGCTGGCTCGAGGGAGAGGCAGTAATGAGATACGAGGCCTTTGTCTCTGGGTTACTGGTTCAAGCCCAGGCGAGACAGGAGTGACTGGGAGTCATTATTGCCTGACAGCTGCTAAATAGTTCCTGTCAACTGGGCTGGTGTCCTTGGTCAACTTTCTCATTAACATGTGTCCCCATCTCAGCACCTCAAAGAGAAACCAGTTATCAGCCTCATCCCTGACAGGGCCTCATCCCTCCCTAGGTACCGTGACACAAATTACTCAGTCACCAGAATGAGCTTGGAAATATCGTCCAGCCAGGAGGGAGGGGCCTGATGAGGGAAAAATGTCTTATGCTATACTGCTCCTTCCCTTCACTGCCCCTGGGATAAACAGAAGGGTTAAGCCTTTAGAGATACCAGGCCTTGTTGTTTCAATAACTTCACACACTCCTGCTCTTCAGTCTTCTTCATAAATCTTTGGGAAAATGTCCCTACCCTTCCAGAGACCTGTGCAAGGCAAGAGATGGCAGATCTGTGTCTACAGCAGCCAAACAAAGAGAACACAAACTCAGATATTTTTGATCATATCATTAAACTGCTTTAAATCTTAAGCTAATATTTTCATTAAAAAAAGCAACACCAGAAGTTTAAAAAATTCAGAAGTGCAACTTTTACAACTTTTATATATTTGCATTTGGAAACTGAAATGCAAAGGGCTTGGAACAGTAAGAAATGCAACTATGGCTTTAACATACTGCAAATACTCTTTTGCTAAGTAAAAATAGGACTTGCTTTCACTTACAGCATGATCAGTCTTACATGAATCTTAAATTCATAGGACAGAAAAAGTGAAATTAGTTTGCAGTTGATAAATTATATCATATATTTTTAAAATAAAAATCATTATGGTAACTAATCACATCATTATTTAGTGCAGAACTTGTGATGAGAAGGGAACCTGGTGCCTGGTGAGCTTAATATTTCCTCTTTTCAGACTCCATCCTACTGTCTGGCATAACTCTTGCTGTGAACCTAAAACACAGCAGTTGCTGCAGGGAAAAAATGGACAACTAATGAAAGCTGTTGCATGTCCACATGCTATTTCATTAGCAGAATCACCAAATGAGATCCACGCCTCAGATCAGTCATCATCCTTCACCTGTCACATACCAGAGGTCAAGCCTTGCTGAAGAATCACAGGAAAGTGTCTCCCTGGCAGCAAGACAGCTGATGGGTGAGACATCACAAAAGTCTCCTGCCCCTGAGCTGAGCAAAAGCAGTCCACATATAAGAGCAGCCTAGATGGACTAAGTGGTCACTGTAGGTCACTTCAAACTGTAATATTCTATTCTATCACTATTTGCACACACCTCTAAGAGTGGTAGCTCCTGTCCAAAGCAGGGATAATGCTGAACAGCTCAAAAGGACTTAAATAAATAGGGGAGACAATTTATTTCTGCTACAGAAAAGTCAAAGATGAATGAAAATAGTGCGACCATTTATACAGCCTTTTTTTTTTTTTTTAATACTTAGTGGAAGTTAAATGCAGGACTCTTGTTCTTTTGTTTTTAAGTCACTGGCTACGCTTAATCACCACTAAGAAGGGTGGTTTCACTGTAACTGGGTTGGCCAAAAGAAAGCTGAAGTCTCTGTGAAATTAAGGGGGAAAAGGGAAATAGCATAGGATGAGAAGAGAGTGTCTGTGTTACCTGAGGCGTCGGGGGAGAGCCACCCTGAAGTCTGCCTGGCAAAATAGGCTCTGAAAAAAAAAATCTCAAAGGACAGATCAGCCCGAGGTGCCAGCAGCAGGAGATCCCCTCTCCCTCATCCTCACTGCCCTGGCTGTGTCCACAGCCAGGTTTGGGAAAAAAGAGCCTCACCTGCAATTGGGGATGAATGGGAAAGTTTCCAGTTTGGGTTTCTTTCTTTTACACTACTTCTGAAGGTATTGCTTTCAGGCAGATTATCATTTTCCTGCAGCCTTGGCAACACAGTAGTTAGCGTGATCATAATATGATTATTACTGCATGAGAATATGAAATCAGCCATGAATATGATGAGTAGTTATCAGTGTCCAACTGATTGTGTTATAACAATGCCACAGACAGGGAAAAACTTTTTTGACTTTTTTCAAAGTGGTTTATTTGGTATAATTTAAATTCTCCTTTTTTGTAGCCTTGAAAGAAAGGTGCAATTTTTATCAATTCAATTCAATTTTTTTCTATGTTCAGAAACAAAATCATCCCTAATATATTTCTAGTTTTTTACAAATCCCCCATACTGCTAATTGGGTGATCAGATAAAATCCTTATTCACACTGAAACAACTATAAAAACAATTTATTTACAACTGCAGTGGTACTAAAATTAAACTCAAGTGTGAGAGCTGCTTCTTGCTGAAGGTCTCTGAATGTCCTTCGAGTTTATAATAAGTTCTCATGGGACACATGCATTCATGCCCTTAATCCGTTTTGACTTTAAAAGTCCAGCTTCTTTTATGAAATGTCTCATTATATAAGCTCTTGCTTCAGCAAATGCACTCCCATCACTTTTCTCTGAAGTCTGTTTAATACAACATGTTCTGTCTGAATTATTTAATGGGCAAATATATGGATTAAATAAAGCAAACACATCTACCAGAGCTTCTATATGCCCGACAAACCTTTGACCAAAACTTTCAGACTTCCAACAGCTGTCATATAAAATCTCTAAGCCTCAGACCTGGTCAGCATTGTGGTCTCTATGACACAGCTCAGCCATTCCTAAAGCTGTGCCAACAGGTCCTTGAGGGTCTCTTCCCACTCTGAAAAAATGATGAATCCCAGAAAAGTAGCAAGTCAAGGATCCAGTCATGGAAAACCATCTTGAGGCTAACAATGGAATCAATAAGAGCAGCTCTTCCCCTGCTCCAGTGTGTGACAAGGACTGGCCAGGTAGACTCAGAGGTCATGTCCACACATTTCCCTGCTCTGTTGCTTCCCAGACTTTGCTGTGTGATTTTCACCTTCATCCAGAGCTTTTTTCCTATGGCTTACATTTTGTTCAGTACACTGAAATTCAATTCTAGATTACATTTCCATGTTTTGGAGTGATATATAGTCCATGGTGAATGTTTACCCATGTACATGTAAGCCAGTCTGGAGTCTGCCTCTGATTAATTTGAATTTAAATCTGCATTTCATTTCTCCTGACCTTTGAAATCTCCCTCATGGCTACTCATCAGGAAACCTTGATATGATAAATTAGAAATTCTTTTAGATCTTGGATCAGACTGGAATAATAATCACACCACTTCCCAAATACCAATTTCAGGATTTGTTAGCCTGTTTTCAGAAACTGTGGATTGTTTAGGTCAAAAGAGTTGCAGATATTAAACTGGAAACATTTCTACATGAATTTAAGTGAATTTAGGAGCAGAAAAAAAATTGCCTTCCCTTCCCATGGCTCTTTCAGACTTTAAAATCCAGGCATTCTGACCACAGTTTTAGATTATTACTGACCCTTTTCTGAACTGTTCCGACCCCATGGCTTCTTCACATGCCTTGATTAGTTTTATTCATAGCTGAAACTGTGAAACAAAAGCAGAAGTCAGATGCATCTGTTAAAGCTGAGAAATTGAACTGCTGTTTTATTATTCGTAGCAATTTAGGTGCAAATAAAGAAGGTGTGGAAGTCTGAAGAAGATGGGCGTGGAGCAGCCAGGATGTTTGGGACCCTGTGGCAGCAGAACACTTAAGACTGAGGGGAGTGGACCCGTACCCAGGAGGCACATGGGTGGTACATGACTTTTAAATTACCTCTTTTCCTTAACAAAGGGATATGCTGTTTAGGAAAAAGTCCTAGAGCCTGTAGCTGATCAGCATCAGCCATAAAGGCCATAAAGCTAAGTTGCTAAATGGGCAGAGATAGTGGGAAAAAAAAACTTGCACAACTTGAATGTCTCACTAATTCCATTCACTGGAATAATTTGGATTCCTATCTGTAAGTAGTCCATCAATGAAAGAAGCATCTCAGTGCCCCAGCAAAGGAAGAAAAAAAATTGCTTTCAGTCCCAAGGACCTCACCATCCAAACAACTGTGCTGTGTTTTAGAGCTCTGGCTTATGAGCTATCTCTGAACTCCATTTGAGTGATGCACCCTGGCTGCATTATCCATGATATTTTCCTTTTTTAGTGGGTTATTTTAAAACTTTTCACATGGAAGCTTGGATGACAAAGTATCCTGGCTAAAATCCTGTCCCAAATGAAGTCAAGCACTGTGCTGCTGTTGACTTACATGGCTGAAGATAGTGCCTCCATGATCTTCAGAAAACAGGTCTGACTTCTCCCATCTGCATTTATATGGAATTTTGTTTCTTGTTTGGTGTCAAAATAATGGAATTATACCCGTGTTAAACAATATGTTGGCAGTCCTTCAAGTGGGTATACAGGAGACAGAAAATAATTTACCCTCTAAATGCCAGTAAACAAATGCTCATAAACACACTTCACAAAGGAATTCAGTCTAATTTCAGCAAGACTTCATGCACCTCTTACTTAATGAACCATATGACACAATTAAATCTTATCATATAGCAGGCGAGGTCAGTTCCAAAATTTAACTTGATAATACTAAGTACATGCAATTAGCTTCTTAGAAATTCAGCATTCTTAGTCTGATTTTCCAGTTAATTTTGCATCTTTACAAAGATATCTTGAATCCAACATCCCAGAATAATGCAAATAACAAGAATGACTTAATTTGGGAGCTATTAGAAAAGTAACTTCCTATGATAAGCATCTGGGTTTGCAGCAAAGTACTTTCCCACTGCTTTTGCAGCAGACGGTTGCTCCTTCTGACACTTAATGTAATATTTTACTTTAGATTTTAACAGTCAATTATTTGGCCTGGAAAAGACAGGCTTGAAAGCAAGGTTTGCATCCTAGAGCTCAGTAGGAGTTTTGCAATAAATGTTATGGGTTGGCAGCATTCTTTTAACTGCCACCTTGAAGACAGTGTAGGAATACATTGTGTTTATACTTCAAAATTATCCAGATATAAAAATCATAATTTCAAGCATTTTTATAAGTTTTTAATCCTTCTAGTGTATTTATAATTTATTTATAGCTATATTCTATTCTATTCTATTCTATTCTATTCTATTCTATTCTATTCTATTCTATTCTATTCTATTCCCTTCTATTGCTCTCTATTCTATTCTTTTCTATTCCATTCTATTGCTCTCTATTCCAAGCTTTTTCAATCTTTTCAGTGATGTACTGGATTCCTGTACCTTGCTGATATCCAGGGCATGACAGATTTGTGAAAGGGTGGCACTAGATTTGGAGCCTGACTTGCATTTTATGCCAAAGTCCTAGTCTTGGAGATTTCTGGTCAGCAATTACAAATGTCATAGAAATATCACAGAACTGCTGAGTGCATCAAAACTGTATATGTTGCATGGTTTAAATTCAATCCATGGGTCCATGAAGTCTTTGAAATGGCCCCAGGTGGTATGAAAGCTTAGCCCTGACGAGGTGACAGAGTGCTTGTGACCCAGTTTCAAAGGCTTGGTGCTGCCACAGGCTGGGAGGAGACTGGCAGAGCCTCCTTTTGCCCAAGCCCAGGGAATTCTTTGCATGGGAGGAGTTTCTCGCATATAAAGGAGAGCTCAGATGTATAATCCAGAAGGATGTGAAATTAATAGGGGCAAATAGGATGTCAGGGACAGAGCATGCGTTCATGTGCATGTGTGCCCGTGCGCAGGAGGGAGCGGGCTGGCTGCTTCCACAATTTTTAAGCATTTCTCTAATAGCAACAGACAGATAGCCCAAGCATATATTACTGCTCCTCTGCTTTGCTGCTCATTGCCCAGACAATCTGGTGATAAGCATGGAAAAATGCCCGGGGAGAGAAATGAGCAAAAACCTGAGTGTCCTTTCCTACGTTCACATCTCTTCTGCAGTATTACCCAAAGCAGACAGATGCCCAGACATCAGCCTGTATCAGCCCACTTAGTGATCTCTAAGCAAAAAACCATAGGAGTAATTGTAAGGCACGAGGATGTTTTGTTTTGCATGGAGCGTATCTCCATTTGATAGTAACCATTTTAAAGTCTGGAAGAATTTTGCACTCACTAAGCTGATTTTACAAGCAAAGAGAAGTGCTTGTCAGCAAAGGTTAATGTAGCTGTCACTGCAGGAGAGCCCTGTGGGTAGAAAGAGTCTCATCTGGCTGTTTTTTAAAGGGCAAGAGTCATCACTCTGAAGGAGGACTTTTTCCATTTCTAGGAACCTTTCACATCATTGTAGTGAACTGCTGCATCAGTTACTATTTCTCTACAGTTTCTCTATTTTTATGTTTATCAATATTTGTGTCTATTATCTATATTTTAAAGTCTTATAAGATGTTCTTGTCCAAAATTAATAAGTTTTTATTTGAGAAGATAAAAAGAGAACTTCTGTGTGTTTTTATGGCTTGCACTGGTACAATATTAGAGTACTGTGAAGTATAAAAGACCTGTCTCCCTTTTTTATTGATGGAAACAGGAGAAAGAAGAGACTAAGCCCTGAAATTAGGCTACATACTCTAACCTCCTGCCCAGGTATCCTGAACACCTTTAATTCAAGGTGGTCTCATCATAAGGGAATTGAATTGAAGTCTTCAGGGTCCATGCTGCCTACTTACTACTGGGTGGGCTCAACCCTCCTTAAAGCATCAAAGGTGAGGTCTGTACAGTTATGGGCTAAATACTCCTAATTCATGTACAGTAGTTGCAACAGAGAGACATTTTGCCACATCAGGCTGGCTTGACCATGGAGGGTCTCCCACTGGTGGCATCCAGACCCTGGGTCAGCTTCTGTTTATACCTCCAGGATGTCACTGGCACAGCCAGGGGACACACACACTGCATGTAACAGCAAAAAGCCAAGAATAACTCTGGAACTCCCAAATAGCAGATGGCTTTATTTCCCCCTGGTTACCAGGAGATGGAGTCATGCCACATCAGTGCAGGCAATGCTTTGCCTCATAGAGGATCTTTAGTTGACATATTCGGGACATTTTCTCTTGGAGCTTACAAATAAGAAAGCTGGCAATGCTGAATGCTTGGATGAAGAGGCATGGAGGGGAAGAAGGCTAAGTGTGGGCATTCCCTTGTGAGGACAGTGCTGTGAACAAGCCAGTTTCCCAAGTAGGCTAATAGAGGCTAATAAAGATGCCATTGAATAGAGCTCACATGGCAGCTATTTGTATGGTAACAGCTCTTAGGTGTTACTGAACTGGATTTGAAACAAAGACTCTGAGGTGAAAACCTGGATTTAGATCCACTAGAGACCAAACCACAACACAAATGTCACATAAAGAATGGAGAAAAGTACTAATACTTGACCCAGATCCATCCCATTATCTCTGCCATGTCAGATATGGGAAATATCCGTATGGTAGCAGGGTATGCATTGGACACCACAATTTAACTGAGAATCTGTTGACAGAAGAGTTTGTACCCTGGCAGAACTTCAGGCATGAAAGCTCAGAGCAGCTACAAGATTTGTATTGTCCCAACAGCTCAGCCCTCTCCTCCAGTGGAGTCCAGAGGCAATCCATCTAGGAGCACCTCAGTGCCTTTCTTGGGCTTGGAGTGACCCTGAAAGGCCTCTCTGCTCCTCAATCCACAGCATTTAGGAGCAGAAAAGAGCTGAGAGGCCCTGAGAAGCTGCTCTCAGTCAAGGAATAAATCATGGTTGTTTCATGGAGCACTGGCTGGGTTGCATATAACAGAGCCAGCATTTAGAAATAGCACTGAATCCTCTGAGCTGATGAATAGCCAAAGCATCAGGAGCAGGGATGCTTTTTTACACCACTGATGCTTGCTCAGAGGGGATTTCCTTCTGCTCCTGACCCAGATGTTGATACAGTGAACAGGGCTCTGCTCAATCTAGCTTGGGTTACTGCGGCATGCCCCAAGGGCATCCAGAAATAGCAACCCTGTGTGATCTCCAGTGACCTCCCAGTTATCTCTGTGTGAAAATCAGACTATTAATTTTGACATATATTAGCTGTAGTTAGTTCAAGACCTCCTTACCTGACCTCTCTCTTGCCTGCCTGTTGGGGCTGTGGGAGGTGATCAGACCATCATTTCCCAGATATGACCTGTTCAGGGCTTGTGGCAGGTCACTGACAGGGAAACCCCCTTTGCTCCTGAGCTTTGCTCCTTCCTGCCTGCAACAGCCAAAGCTGACAACTCCTGACACCGATCAGGTCCCCACTGAAAATGCTGCAGCCAACGCTGAGGCTAGGGGAGAGCCAAGAGTAGAAACTGCTTTAAACCCATGTACTCCTACAGCAACAGATACTATTGCTCATGAATTAAACATTAAATAAATATAGCTCTCAATTTGCAGTTATACCTAGCAGATCTTAGAAAATTCTGCAAAAATAAAAGTTCTGCACAGCACCCAGAGTTTGTGCCTGTTGATGTGATGGTGCCTTTTTGGCTTTCACAGCTATGTTTCTGCAAAGCTTTTAAAGTGCCACATCTGCCTTTGAGCATTATGAACTATGTCAGGTTGACTCATAAATCATAACTGATATTCAGACTCTGAGACATTTTGCTTATGGCAAAATAACTCTTAGTGTCTGAAAATGCCATTCTTTCAAAACTTAGGATTTAATTCTATGATTTAGGTCAGTAGGAGTTTAGAGCTGGAATTGCAAAACTCTAGAGGCACATAGAGACAGTGAAAATACCAAAGATGTTGAAGCACATCAGACACTGAGCCTGTGTGGACACCAGTGGCAGGCAGGCACCTAACCCACTTGGATATCTAAAAGACCATCATGAACTTCCTCCAGAATTAGGCAGTGAGAGAATTTAGTAGTCTGCAGCACTGTTGCTCCATTACAGCCTTTTCTGTGGGGCAGAAGAGCAACAGAAAGGGAAGCCATCAGAACCTGTTCAGAATTTCCCTCAAGTTTCCAGGTACTGCACCTCAAGCAGGATTTAGTTGCAATGTTTCCCAGACCAGTGAGCATTTGCTATTACCAAGAGAGGTGCTTGAGGATACCCCACAGTTGCTGATACCCCACAGCAATTCTGGGGGCGAAGCCTCCTCAGCTTTGGGGAGGAAAATGATCAAATATCTTTCTTCTTCACCTCGCCCAGAGGATGTGAAAGGAAAGGCACCAAATCAGTGATGGAGGAGCATGGTCGTCTTGGCCCTTAAATGCAATACTACTGTAAACAAACTGAAAATGTGCATATTTGCTTATCAGAGAAAGTTGTTCTTTGAGTATTTCATGAAGGCACCGGATTTGATTGGAAACCAGTGGCAGTGTGGTTACCAGATGCCTTCTGGTACTGGGGCAGATATGCAAGGGATGTAACTACCCAAGAGTTGCCAGACTGGTTCAGGATTCTCCAGGTATCCTATAGTATGCATGGTCTGCACAGCCACAATCCCTGTTCCTCCAGAAAAGAGCCCACTAGAATATCCGCGTGGACTTTTGTAACTTCTTTTTTTTTCTTTCCTGTTTTGTCCTTATTGAAAATTTGTTTGGTGTCTAGGTATGTTTTGTATGAAATATGTGTCTGAGGGCTTGGTTGAGCTGTCAGTATTATACACCGCATTTCTCAGAAAGATTTCCAAAATAATAAATTTGTAACATCTCTGGGTTTAGACCAGCATCCATTCTTTGCTGCATGATCTGATTACTTTGGGGAAGAATCTTTCAAGTTTCAGCTGGCTTTTATTGGCTATGACTTGTATTTTCAACTATTAGAAAATGTCTGAACAACCTGTTTATTAGCTTTCTGTCCTTCAGCAGGGGTAGTATAATAGGGGCATTGGCTGCTGCTAGCTTTCTTCCAACAAAGTAACATTTTTGTGGTTCTTAATCAAAAAAAACCCTTATTCTCTCCAAACTAGAGATGGAACTGAATGATCCTGGGACAAAGGCCTGGATCCAAATGGGATTTTTCCTTTCGAGTATGAGCTCAAGCTATGATTAATAACCTTTTCTTTCAGTGGAATATACTTGCTTCTGTAAGTGAGCTTTTTCACCTCACAGAGGGAAATGAAAAAGCGGGGTATTTTATTATGCCTTGGATCACTGATGAGGAAAGGCTCATTTGTACAATTCACTGAGCAAGTCTTTTGGTCTATTTCTTGTTACAGACAAATTATATGGTTATATGTTAAGTTACAACACAAAGTATTCAGATGTTGCATAAAATCAATACGCTTTCTGAAAAGAAACATACATTTTCATGTCTTTATTTCTCTTGTGACCAAAAAGGCAAAAAGATCCATGTACTGTAAAACAAAAAGAACCTATTCAAGGGTTGTTACTTACTGTTCTATTGCTGTTACCGCAGGGAAAACAGTAGTAATTTTTAAAAATCATTTCTGCATGATCTACTTTTGTGTGAACTGATAAGAAAATATGTTCTTTCTGCACATGAAGAAAATATGTTCTTTCCGCACATGCAACACATAAGGAATGTTTACTGCCCATATGGTCTCTTAAGGGCTCTGACATTAGAATTTCTATGGTAGCAAGCTGAGAGCAGAAAAAGCAATTATCTGAGTGCTGTAAAAGTGTAATGTTTGCATCCTGGCTGTGCATAAAATGAGCATAAGAAGAACAGGAAAAGCATTTAGCATGTGTCACCTGTATATTATACACTGTGGTCGAGCTCTGCTGATTTACATCCTCTGCAGGATTGCCCCACTGTTTTGTACAAAAAACTGCCCTGACACAAGACACAGAGCCCAGAATTGTGCACCAAAGGCTACTACTGAAGGTTCTTCATCACAGCACGATGAAAGGATGTGATGGACTCACATGATTCCATTAGAAGGAGAAATTAGGTCTTTGATGCTGCAGCAGTTTGTTTCATTCCACATCTGAGTCATCCCGGCATGCCAGGGCGCAGCGGGATTTCCGCTCATCGAATCCTCTGACAGCATTCCCGATATAACACACGGTGCTGCCTGCGCTGGGTTGGCTCCCCAGGTTTCTTGCATTAAACACTTCCTCAATATCAAAATGTATTGGTAGGCCTGTCACAGCCAGTGTGACTTCAGCTACTTGTGTTCCCTGGAAAATCACCTTGAATAGATAATGCCCATTTGCTTTTGATTGTGCTATAAAATTATTTTTTCATCTTCCTAAAGTTTAATCTATTTTTTCAATTGTTTGTGTAGAACAGTTGAGAGCTGTGTGAATGAGCAGTCTCCATGCCATTGGATCACAGACTGCCTAGCACGGGTTCTGTTCTGTTCAGGTGATGCTTCACTCACATTGTGGGTTTGTATGTACGGTCACACACACATTTTTTTCTTTATTTTATTCTCATCATAATAATAATCTGTCCTCAGTATCTCCACCAGTAAGGAAAATAAAACACTGAGAAGACAAATGAGGAGCAGAAGGGTTTTGTGATCACATGAGTATTGAGAAAGTAAAGTCTAATTTCTTTTGAGAAGAGCTATAACCCTGTATTTAATTCCTGACTGTTATTAGGGATGGTGTTCACAGCTGACTTGGGTATGAGCAGTGTGTCCTTCGGCTATTAAAGCTCAGAGCATTAAGCTCCCCTTAAGGATGGACTTCCAGACATAGGGTCTAATATTGGTTATTTGATTAAATGCAATTTGCTTACATTTTTAATCAATGTGCCCACATTCACTCATTCATGCCCACAGTCCCATGAACACAAACAAATTCTAATGTATGCAGAAAGGGTGAAAAAATCGGGATATTGCACATTCAGGGAGCTCAGTTTGAGGTACATAAGGAAGTGTTTTTGAGCTGCAGGGTACCTACAACTATCAATTGCTTCAGTGGTCTTACTAAACATTTCAGGTTTGATTCCCCAAAACAAACAACATTTTTTAAATGTAGGGATTTTGTGCGTTATTATTGTGTTGTTTGCAAGCAAATACTGTGTTTTCACACCTGGCTTCTTTAATTTCATCCATCAATAAAAATTCTAATTTTGAGAATTAATTAAAGTCAAGAACTTCAATGGACTTCAGTGGGAATAGGAGCAATCCAATATCTTAACAAAAACCATCAATTAAAAAGCCACAAAAAATTAACTTAAAAAAAGGACTTGTTTGATGTAGCTGATATACATCACAAAATATCAATTTGATTGATTCAGGCTATTAGGCACAAGAATGAGTGTTCAAATTAACCAAAATTAAAAATTAGTCATTTTAATACAAAACCTTCTGAGTACCAAATTCTCAAACTACCATATGATCTTGGAGAATAGTGCTTAAAACAAACTTCATCCCCATTCTGTGAGTGCATGTTATTGCTCTCAGGTAGGAAAAAGGGCACTTCAAATTTAGCATGTCAGGTAAAGGGTAACACTTCCCCTTCTGAGTTTAGTCTCTAGTGATGGCTCAGCAGAGAACTATAAAAAAAAAGAAAAAAAGGTGATTCAAAATATCAATAAACTACACCTTGAGAGATTGTCATGGGGTGGGTGAGCATTGACTCCCTCATTTTATGAATGGGAGAATCCAGGCAGAAACACAAGTATCTTGGGAATAGTAAGTTAAGTTTCCAGGCAGAGCTGGGAAGAAAAGGCAGAGCTGTGTGCTCTATCCACCACACCACAGATCCCTCAAATGCAGCCCATGAGCTCCTACCTGTGGCCTGGAAAGCCTCAAAGCTCAGCTCACAACAAGCTGTAAAATATGCCATCTTTAATTGAATGAGCTCTCTTTAATAAGCCAGGGCAGCTCCAGTCACTTTTTCAGCGGAGCCTTGCCTATGAATTGCTGTGCTGTCCCCAGCCTGAGGGGTAACCAAAAAAATTGCCCTGTCTGAATGAGCAAAACAATGGTAGCTCTGGCGTGAGGGGGTGTATTGCAAATGCACACAGACGACTTCCAAAAGATATTTTATGCTATTTCGCAGTGATGAGCAGACCAAGTCTCTAGTTCTCATTCTACAACTCACTGCTAAATACGCACAGCATTTCATTTTCCTTTCATTTCTGAAATGTTTCATGGATGCCAAACTAATCAAGAACTCCAATTGGAAATCAAGAGGCTATAGGATAAATCTCATTATCCAGAATATGTTTGGCTACTACAATCCATTCTTTATATATTAAGCATTGTTTCAGCGTTAATTAACAGTGTCTAATAATCATTATAAACACTGAAACAACAGCCACTGTTAGCCACAGGAATAAAACATTAGCTGGGCTGAAGAGGGAGATGTCTTTGTATCAGGTTTTTTATGCAATATGGAGTTACATAACTGCATACTCATTTTATGCACAGCTTGCAAACTTTTCAGGGGCAGTAACATGATCATGTGCTTTCCAAAATGCTTGCAAAGGTTGTCTGTGAAAAAAGTGGTTTTAAGTGACCAAAAATAAAAGGGCAGAGAATTCTCAAGCAAGATTGTTGGGCACTCTCTTTGCCTGCACATTTGGAGAGTTTTGAGTGACCTTAACAGCAGTTACATAAGCATATGGAGAGAAAATAAACTTGTATTAAATGTGTAACACATATGGTCTCCTGACAGGATATTTCAAGCCACGCAGAGATTTTATAGTCCACGTGCACTGTACAGTAGTTCTCTGCTCTCAAAGCAGGAGTCAGAAATTGTATATCAGCATGAACTCCATTCTTTGTCTTTGAGGAGCAGCTAGTGTATTAATATTGAAATACACAATACATTTTGGCTAGCTGTGTTTAGCAGCAAAAAAGTGCTATCTGCGTGGGACTAGATCTTACTAGGATATGGCTATATGATGTGTATGTGGAGTAAATATTTTCCTGGGGTGTGCCATGAGGAACTCTGGGGTAAGGAAAGGGTACTCAGCAATTTTATTTTATTTGGGCAAGGGAGCACCATTCTGAGTGCTTCATAAAGCAAAGTCACCTGAACTGCCTAGGGCTGCACAGAGTAAAGACTACAACAGACCTCTTCTTTCCAGCCTCAAAGCTAAATCTAACCATTCTCAGCCCAGGGTGAGATCGACAAAGGACGCAGAAGCACTAGCTGCACTGAAGTTGCGTTTTCTTGTTATTAAACATGTCCATCAGCCGCATAAACTCCGAGTGCTATTATTCTGTCGTGTTTGGGTCATACAAAGCCTCAGCGACGAACGGAACCCGGCAGACACCACTTGAGAAGTCGGTCTAAGGAATTAGCTCCCAGTACGATCCACTCTGGCGCTCTGTGACACTCGGTTCCGGCTGTCCAGCCGAGTACCTGCCCGGTTGCGCTCTAGGCGCAATCACAATAAAATCGCCCGTCCAAAGCCACCAGGGAAAGACGCGTTCGGCGAGAGGCGCCGCGACCCTGCGAGCGCGGTGCCTCCGTCGGGCGCTGCCAGCCCTCGGGGCGGCCGCTNGCGGCCGCACCCGCAGTGCCTGGACTTCAAGCCGCCGTTCCGGCCGCCGCGGGGCCTCGCCTTCTGCCGCCGCTACGCCGAGTTCGGCTGCTGCGACCCGCGCCAGGACCGCGCCCTGCTCCAGCGCTTCTACCGCCTCAGCGCCCGCCTCGACGAGCGCACCTACGCCGCCTGCGCCGGGCACCTGCAGGACCTACTCTGCCAGGTGAGACCTCCGGGACTCCCGGAGTTCCTGCTGCACCGGGGTGATCCCGCCGCGCAGGGTTCGGCCACACAGGTTTCAGCCTGGGGTCTTCCCATCAGCAGCCGCAGAGGGGTATTCAGTCCCTGCACGGAGCTCTGGTGTAGTAGGCATGGATGCTTCTGCCCCATCGCAGTGCTTTGGCCCAGGTGTGTGTGCATCTACTCATGCAGGGCTGCATCTAGCCCGGGT
This sequence comes from Bombycilla garrulus, assembly GCA_013400315.1. Classification (NCBI taxonomy): domain Eukaryota; kingdom Metazoa; phylum Chordata; class Aves; order Passeriformes; family Bombycillidae; genus Bombycilla; species Bombycilla garrulus. Next base: position 395,896 of record VXBU01003109.1, on the reverse strand, counting down.
ATGGACGCTTTGGCCCAGACATGGATGCATTGGTCCCATGGATGCATTGATCCTATGCACTGGTCCAGGCACAGAGACTTTGGGCAGTCCAGGGGAGTGTGAGCCATGACATTAATTCCCAAGCCCTGACTGGAATACCACCCACAGGTGCATCAGCCATGGCATTAGTGCCTGGGCACAGGCATGGGAACATCAGCCCACACATCGGTGCATCAGGGATAGCACAGCTGCCTAGGCATGTGTTCCCAGGCACTGGAAGGAGTGGCTGTCCATCATCAAGTATCCCAGTGGACTTTTTGTCCTTTGGCAGTTGTCTAAAAAAGGAACAGGGATGTTGCTCTTCTTTAGTTTAGGAGCAGCAGCCTCTGAGATAGGTATGTGGGCAGTTAGAGTTTGCAGACTCTCCTCACCCTCCCAGGGTTAGGACACCAGACCTGGTGAAGAAACCCACAGGGCACCTGCCTGCACAAATCTTGCTCCCTGTAATGACCAATTGATGGGGTCTGGTGATTTTTTTCGTACTGGATTACAGCACTTTTACCATGTGCCAGGTGCTAATAGTATTGGTGATGGGTGCAGAGATGGGTGCCTGTGGGTGTGGCCTGTGGTGGCCATCCTGCACAGGGGAGAATTTCCATTCAGAGCTGATGTTCTGGGGCCAGATATTATAATGGGATGATCACAGTCTGCACAGAGCAAAGTGTCTGACCCTATCATCAGTGGAGGCCTTGCATGTATGAAAATGTCCCTGAGACAGAGCAGTGATGACTCGGCGCTATGCAAGTGTAAACCTTAAATTAATTCAGACAGTGGAGTCTTGTCTGCTATGCTCAGATGGGATCAAAATGGTTTTTCAGAAATCCTGCTCTTAGCATTTTTCCAGTACCTCTTGGGTTCCTTAAAGTGTGAAGAGAAAGACAACACTTTTCCACTCCAGGTTCTTGAGAACTGGCTTCTATTTCATCTCACATTGTACTGAAAGCAAGAAACATTTGAATATATTTCTGAACCAAGCAGTGTCTAAGAGTCCATTCACAGATAGGAAATCAGTTAGCAGTGTGTGCTAAGCACTCCTGCTTCTGGAAGTGATAACTAAGTCTCCTGTGTTTGTCAGAAAGCCAACCATTGAAAATGTCTTCAGAAGCAGAGAAATATTTCAGTGTGGGAGCAATGATTCACTGAAATGTTCTGATGAGCTCAGTGCATCACCAGCCCAGATGTGGCTACAAACCACTGCCTCTGGCTGCACGAACACATCATGGAAATTCAGTCATTGCAAACAGTCTAGAACATTCTGCTTCTATTCATTCGTTGTATATACAATTTATATCCTAGACCTGAATTAATAAGTGTGTTTCTGTGACTTATTCAGCACACTTCTTCTCTTTCTGCTCACAATTCATGACTTCTCTCAAATGTGATCAAATTATTTTGACAAGTGTCTCAGTATGTACTTGTGGATTCCTGCCTTTTCTTAAATTCATAGAATAATATAAGTTTGATTTGGAAAGGACCTAGTCCAACCTCCCGTGCAATGAGCAGGGACAGCTTCAACTAGAAGCTTCAACTCAACATGTCCTTGTAAGTTTCTAGGGATGGGGCATCTATCACCTCTCTTGGCAACTTGTTACAGTATTTCACCACCCTCATAGTGAATAACTTCTTTCTTAAATCTAATTTATATTGACTCTCCTTCAGTTTAAAGGCATTACCTCTTGTCCTATCACTACTGTGCCTATCAAAACATCGCTCTCCAGTTCTCTTGTGAAAGGTGCCATGAGGTTACCTTGGAGCCTTCTCTTCTCCACCAAACTGCATGAGCAGATGCCTCACTCTGCTTCTCGGGGAACAGCTTGCTTAAAGGCTTGAGTTTCCAGATGGAGGTGGTCAAGGAATGTCAGGGATAATGCGGAAGTCAAACTGTGGAGTCCTGTTGCTTCCTCCAGGCTGATAGCAGCAGTAAATGAGACATTGTTGATGTGGGTGTTCCATCAGATTCAGACTGTTGGAATTCCCTAGATAAGGAGCTGCCACTGAATTCCTGGAACAGACAGGATTCATTTGGCTAGGCTGCCTTAATGTGACTTGTTTTATTTTCTGATGAGTTATTTTCATAGTACAAACTTGTTCTAGCCCTACTGAAGTAACTGATAATCTGACCCTTAGTTTCCTCGGTCTTTTGACCACAACATAGTTTAAAATTAATGAACGGACAGGATCATTTGGAAATGACAATTTAGATCTAATATTGACCCTGAGCTCTGACTAAGGGTAGAGCTTCTTGGTATTTTGAGTTATGTGAGCATGACAGGATGATGTAAAGGCTAAAGGATCACAACATTTGCTTCAAAAGCAGAGAAATTTAGCATAAGGCATGAGGTTCCATCTCTTCTGGAATAAAATTTGGAAAATATTTCACAGGTTTTGAAAATACCCTAGGACATGCTTAGGTACTTTCAGGCTAGTGGTAGATCTCTGAATATCACTGCCAGTTTAATGCTGCTGTAATTATCTGTGCACCACTAGGAATGTTGAAAGGAGGGGAGAAGTTGCCCACAACTTATATTCAACACACCTGAGGCTGTGGTGAAGAGCCCGCAATGGCAGAGATGGAATACATATTTCTGGGCTATTTTTAATTCTGATGCTGAAGCCAGGACACTGCTTTATAATGCATGAGATCACTGCTTGCTTTGAAAGAGGCTTTCAGAGAATGAGGTACACCTGAGTGCTTGAGTGAGGGGCCTCCTCTCTCTGAATGGAAAACCTCCATAGGAAACAACAGATTGAGCTCCTACCCAGCCCTCCCATCAAATTCCCTTTCTGTCTCACTTCAATTTGTTTTCTAAGGCCAATTTTTCAGTCATTACAAGTGAATTGACAAATGCTCTGTCTCTTTCTGTCCCTGGCAGACCTCGTGTAACCAAGCCGAGTGCGTTACCCAATCTGCCTGTGTAATTTGAGTGTTTTGTGTCACAAGCAATCTTCTTTTTACCACATTAATTGCTGCTCATTGAGAGCATAATAACCTTCATTTTGCAATAAATGGCTTGACATTCCAGGAGGAAAGCTTATTGTACACTAATGATCTGTTATATGGCCTCTCAGTTTATTATGGTATGTAATGGAAAATAAAATAAAAATTAAATATTGTGTATGCTTATTAGCTAATTTAAACGGTTTGGAATCTCAGATGTTATATATTTTCAGCTATTGAATAGAGTTTTAATCTGCATTAGGAAATACATTGCTATAGATCTTTTTTTTTTTTTTTTTAATTAAGCTGGTTTTCCTTAGTAAAAGAAGAAGCAATACCAGATAGCAATTAAAAAATACAGAATTTATTTAAGTCGCAGTTTCTCCTCTGACCTCTGTTGCCTCAGGTATTTATTGAAATATAACTTTGAAAATAATTGAGCCTCCGCAGAGTCATGTTGCGTTATTTGAGGAGCACTTTTGAAGTGCTTGTTGGGAAGATGCCTTATAATTGGATAATATTGTGTTTATTACGAGCAAAAACCCTTGCAAAACAGAATTGAGTCACTTTGGTCAGTTTGTAACTTACATACAGTTTTACTGGATTGCAGCTTTTTCATATGGAAAATGTGTCTGTAGGAGTTCTCATAATGGAGATTACAATGAGCTGTGTGAACTTGATCCAATTCCTTAAGCAGATTTCCAAGGCTGCACCTTCCATAAACAAGGGTTGAGCTGCTGCCAGTTGACCTTGCCTGGATTATGGCCATTTTGTGTTCACTGTCTGAAATCCTGTAACCTCAGCATCCCTCGCAGAACTTGGTGACCAATGTCATGATCATGAGATGCCTTTCACCACTCCTGGCTGTGGATATAAACTATGTGTAGGCAAAAGTCCACCAGCAAAGGCAGCTGGACCCAAGTAAGGACAGTGTTCTCCCCTCCTCCTCCATTTTCACATTCCACTCCTTCCAAGGTGAAAAACACATCCATGTTCAAGGTGCATGCCTGAATTATCAGATAAAGAGGTATGAATGTTCCAGGTTTTGGCCCTGATGGCCTTTCCCATTCTATTGTCAGTGTGGATATGCAGGGCCTGAATCTTCTCAGCTAATTCTTTGGTTTCACTTCTGTTCTGTGATGGATCTTCTTATTTCATAGATAAAGTCTGAGCATCCAGGAAAGAAAAGTCTCTTTTTCCCAGTACAGTCTACTAGAGTGATGTAGCAACATAGGCATCATTGCAGGTTTTTTTGAAAAGTTCTGTGCTTAGAATAAATGAGTAACAGCTTGAGGAAGTCAGCTTTCACCAGGAATACTGAAGATAATTTCATTGAGTGCTGAGAAACCCTCTTTCTAAGATCTTTCCCTCAGTTAATATATCTTCAGAATAAACTGCAACACATCTTGTAATTAAGATGAAATATCTCCAATTAGTATAACTGCTCAGCTGTTTCAAATCTGGTCCAGAAAATGACTTGAAGCTTTTTCTCCCTCTCTCTAGGAATGCTCTCCATATGCAGCTCACTTGTATGATGCTGAAGATCCCTCCACCCCTGTGCGGACGATACCAGGACTATGCCAAGACTATTGCGTGCAAGTGTGGCGAAACTGCCGCTCCATTTTTCGCTCTCTCTCTGCAGACCCAGAGCTAATTGCCCTGGAGAACAACATGGCCAAATTCTGCCACTACCTGTCTCTGGAGGACACAGACTACTGCTTCCCACACCTGCTGGCCAACCAGAACCTGAACCAGAACCTGGGGCTGGTCACCGCTGATGCGGAGGGCTGTCTCCAGCTCTGCCTCGTGGAGGTCGCCAACGGGCTGCGCAATCCCGTTGCGATGGTGCACGCCAACGACGGCACCCACCGCTTCTTCATCGCAGAGCAGGTTGGCCTGGTGTGGACCTACCTCCCCGACGGCTCCAGGCTCCAAAAGCCATTTCTGAACATCAGTGAAGCCGTGCTCACCTCACCTTGGGAAGGAGATGAGAGAGGGTTTCTGTGTATTGTCTTCCATCCTGAATTCAAATTTAATGGTAAAGTGTACGTCTACTATTCAGTTGAAGTTCGTTATGAAGAGAGAATCCGAATCAGTGAGTTCAGAATTTCTCCTACTGACATGAATACCTTGGACCATGGTTCTGAAAGGTATTGTACACATGTTTCTCTGGCAAATGAATTAAAGATCTTAGAGGGCAACTTGTGCATTTTTAAAGACTGTTAGTGAATGAGACTTATTTAGCTTAATGTTTTTGCGTTCCAGATTGCTAGCATGTTAGTTCAAGACCATGTCTGATGTATTGAGGTGCAGAATGTGTGTGTCCTCCATGGATGAACTGGAAGTGTTCAGAGATAAAACATATACAGTTCTCAATTCTGGCATTTAACTAAATTTAACTAAACATGGTTTAACTAAACATGGATTAAACATTATTTATAGTTAGTATTTTGGGGTTATTGTTGGGTGAGGCTTGGAGATTTGTTTTTTACTTCTATGATTACCCTTAAAATAGACTTCTACAAAGCATGACTGAAATTCATTCCAAAGCCAAAGGTTTCCAAAATTAGTATAAACAAAGTGATAGCAGATGAAAGATGGATTTGGTCCCATATTTCTTTATCTGAACAACAAGTCAACTCATTAATATTACAAATGAAATATTGAATTAAATAAAACACAAGTCACTGTATTATTACTGAATGTATTTCAGTTGGAAATGTCATTTGTTTGAGTTCAGTCTTTCAGTTGTTCCACACTAATATGCACAGATGATGAGATAGTTGTTTGTGGAGTCAGGCTCATAGATTTATAACCTGTTGCAGAACTATGTTATAGAACCACTGTTTTAAGAGACCCTTGAATATTACTATTGCTAAAGTTTTTGCTTCATTATGTGATTTTTTTAGGGGCTTTCCAAACACTCAGCTGTGAATTATTCTAGCTCAAAAATACACATTAATGACAATTATAGAGGGCTAGTGACAGAGGGCTATGTGATACTGGTTTATAAAGAAGTTACAGCAAACCAGTGCAAACAGCACTGTAGATGACAGGTAAGGGGAATCACAACGTGGCACTCAGGAAAGCGAATCAGAAACCTGCAGATATTGACAGCCCATGAGCTGTCTTTTATAAGAATCCTCAGGCTCTATGTTTGTAACAATTTCTGTGCTTACTTAGCTTATGGTTAGGACGGCAAAAGCTTAAGAAAACAAAATTGTGGTCCTATTGTGCTTGTGTAGGCACAGGTCCCACTGACTTCATCCTCAGCTGCTGCCCAAGAGGGAGCTCAGGCTGACATGTGGTGTGCGCTGCCTCGGCACAAATGTGCGTGTCTGTTTATCCTCAGATGTGTCTCAATGTATTTTGGTTTTTTCCGTCTTCTTTGGGAGGCTAAGGAAGATTCACCTTTGTGTCCATACAGGATCCTCCCTCACTTCTTCTGCCAGCTGGAACCTGTGCACTCTTGCACAGTTACCTTATCACAGAGGTGCTGACATTTAACAGGAGGTGACAATAACTCCATAGCTGGAGTCCTTCCCACAACTCACAGTAACTATCAACATTTGAGAAGGAAAAAAAAAAAAAAAGGTCTAAAAATGAAATAGTGTAAGTAAATGTTATAATTTGCTTTCATAGCCATTAAGATGCCAGCATGAAACCCGGACTTTTTTAGAAGAAATAATAAACTTCAGATATTATACCTGGGAACCTCCACTGCATGTACTTGTGGCTTTACTGTTCTATAAAATTATAATTTATGTATTTTCCCCTTTCGTGCTATGGAAAGGATTCCAGGTGTATAAAATAAACAAACAAAGCAAAACAAAACAAAACAAAAAAAACCAAAAAAAGAGAGAGTTTGGGGTTAAAATTAAGGTAAAATTTATTGGTACTGCTTTGAATAACTTTTGGTAAATTCAGTTTGTTGATGGAGCTGTTTTTAACTGCTCTTTAAACTCATAAGGTCCTGAGTGTGTAATTATCGTTTAAGGATTCTTGAGCAGTACAGATGCACAGGTGGGCTGGAGTCCTTTCTCTTACAATTTCCAATTGCTTATAAGCTCAGATGCCATTTCTTTAATAAATTATAAAGAAAAGTAAAAAAGAAGTTTAACAAGGAAGAAGAAAGAATCAGAGGAAAAGTTTAAGTAATTAGAAGTATATTTTGTCATGTGATTTCCCAGACTTTCCATATTACACAATTTAGTGTTTCTGTAATCTGGAAAACATGTTGAAACTATTTAAGGTTAGAAAATCAGCTGTGCCCAAGAAAAATTCAGTAACATGAATATGGAGGAATTTTCTATCAAAACCAATCTGTAGCTGCTTCCATCTGTCAAGAGCTACATTGTCAGGATGTTGCTCTGGCCTTTGCATACTTGCTTCTGCAGTAGGTAATTGCTTTCTCCCCGTTTTCACTTAGGATAATCCTTGAAATAGAAGAACCTGCTTCCAACCACAATGGAGGAGAGCTGCTCTTTGGAGATGATGGGTATCTCTATATCTTCACAGGAGATGGAGGCATGGCTGGGGATCCCTTTGGCACCTTTGGAAATGCCCAGAACAAGTAAGAGTGGATCCATCCCTATGGCAGATCCAGGGTGTGGGAAATCAGTGCCAGCCACCTGAAGTATCTTGAAATGATTCTTTTGAGATATTCAAAGACTTGTCTTTTCTAAAACAGAAAGAATGAAATCCTAGACTTTCCAAAGCCACTGTCTCTGACTTTTTGTAGAGGTTTAGTCTTACTTTTATAACTTTTTCATTTCTTTTCCCAATACAGATCAGCCCTACTGGGCAAAGTGCTGCGGATTGACGTGAACAACAATGACCGCGGGCCCCTGTACCGCATCCCTCCTGACAACCCTTTCGTCAGCGACCCCACGGCTCGCCCCGAGGTCTACGCCTACGGAGTGAGAAACATGTGGCGCTGCTCCTTCGACAGGGGGGACCCTCACACCAAGCAGGGGAAGGGGCGGCTCTTCTGTGGAGATGTGGGGCAGAATAAATATGAAGAAGTCGACATCATCGAGAAAGGGAAAAATTACGGCTGGAGGGCGAGGGAAGGGTTCAGCTGTTACGATAAAAACCTTTGCACCAATTCTTCCCTGGGTAAATAGACGTGCTCTCATTCCTGCCTTCAAAGCCTGTCTGCTTGGTGGCAAATGCACCTTTTTGAGATGTAAACCTCTGCTGTCTCTGTCTAGAAGGGAACTGGCTTGGGCATAAATACTGAAAGCACAAGTGTTACTGTTTCTGAGTTAGGAGGAAAGTGAAACGTGCTAGCTGTTGTTTTTCTAGGTCATTGGTGTTGTTAGTGAAATTACTTAGTGATTCTGTGGTTTAGAGGGATGATTTCATCTTTGCCACATAAAATAAGCTTTTGCACAGGAGCAAGAAAAATTTGGAAGAATTGTATTTTTCTCCAGAACTTACAAGTAGTGTCCTTATTTTAAAAAAAGAGAGAAAAATATTGACTGATCAACCCTTATGCACACTGCCTGCTTTGCAGGTAACTGAATGTATGGTGTATTTTCATTTCTTTTAGCTATGCCACAAAGGAAAATCTAATTTTATTTTCATTTCTTTAAACTATTCAAAACTGGATTGAGGGTGTTTGCTGGCTGGCTAAATTCCAGTGAACATGTGAAGTCAGAACATATTGAATTGCAAGGGCTGATGTAGACCATGTCTTGTGCTGGAATCTCTTCTCAGAGATTCAGGGGGGAGTGGAGTGGGCTAGCACTGATTTGCATTAGCTGAGTTTCTGATTGGTTTGTCTTCTATATGCTGTATGTTGTTGTTTAATTTTCTTCCTAATACTAACTCAGTTTAAATTCCTTCCTTTTATTAACTTCACTATAAGTACAAGAGTGATTAAGTATTTTTTTATAAAAATGTCAAGAGCAGGGAGCAGAGTTTTTGCACTCCCTTTGCTGAAGCAGTTGTTCAGAGAGCTCATTTATTGCTCTCCTGTGTGACAATACCCACATGAGCGTTCATGGCAGACACTTTACTGAGGTCTCCAGGGATTCAGAGCAATTTTTGATGACTTCAGACACCCTTTGTTAGAGCAGTGAAATGTCACAGCCCCTTTAGAATGATAAGTACTGCTGAAGTGTAGAAAACACCTGCTTTAGAGGAAATTCCCCTGGTGCCAATTCCTCGCTGTCAGAGCTGCTGGGTTTGCTCCTTGCAGCATCTGCTACATGGGCAGGGAGAAAGGCTGCAAGGATGAAGAGGAAAAGGTACCATGAGGTAGCTGTAAACCAGGAGTTTCAAAAGAAAGGGGAGGAAGCACCTAATGGAGACCCTCAAAATCAGGATACCTCTCTCTGTTTTACATTTATCTTATTTTTTAACTTATATTTCACAATGAATATGCCAGTACTACATCATTCATGCCTGTGCCATCCCATAAATATTTGATGGCCCTTTCAAGTTGTTTCTCCATCTCAGAGGAACAGAAGCTATTTGTGCTGACATCTGACATATCTTTTCATCAGTGCCTGCAGTCTGGAGTCACCCATCTCTTTTTTCCCTTTTACCATCTAAACAAAGCTGCGTTGGGCAAACATGTCCTGCATGGGTGCAGTGGCTCTAGGAGTAACCTGTGAATTTCTAGCTAAACCAGACAAGCTCTGTAGAAATGTGCAAGAAGTGCCACTTACAGAGATAGATTGTAGTGGGAGGAGAAGGGCTCAGGAGAGTGCCGAGGTGTCTTGGTGAAGGGCAGGGCAATCAAATGTGATTCTGAAAAGATGAAAATCAAACTAAATACAACTCCATTGGCAATTCATTTAAATAGAAGATGCACCAGGGAACTTGATTGTACTCTGCCAGTCAGAACAATCTAGATAAAGAGCTATTCTGCAGCATGTGCAAAACAAGTCACAGATCTTTTCTGCCCCACAGACGATGTGCTTCCAATTTACGCATATCCACACAAGATGGGGAAATCCGTTACAGGAGGCTACGTCTACCGAGGCTGTGAGTCTCCAAACCTGAATGGCCTGTACATATTTGGTGATTTTATGAGTGGGTAAGTAAACACTTAGGACACTCACAAAATTGTACCCTCAGCCAAAATCCTCCCTAAAATAGCCTAATAGCCCTTCAACCCTCCCCTCTTGTTTTTTCATGTGCTTGTGTTGCCCTTGAAAGACAAGGGGTTGCAGGATGTATAATACATTTGGGCTAATTTTAACAGTCTTTCAGAGAAAGATATTAACTCTTCAGAGAAGCTGCAGTTCCTATTGCAGCTAGTGTGCGTAGGAAGCATTAACTATCCTTTCAGGTGTTATTACTAATATTCATAAATCATCTGAGCTAAGTTCTAGAAGTGTTCTTTTGCCTTGCAGACGCCTGATGTCTTTGAAGGAGGATCACGCCACTGGAGAGTGGCAGTACAGTGAAATCTGCATGGGGACAGGACAAACGTGCATGTTCCCTGGACTTATCAATAACTATTATCAGTACATTATCTCCTTCGCTGAAGATGAAGCAGGTAATCTTTTAGCTTTATGTCACACTGAATGGCATGTTTCTGGTTTCTCTTCAGAATAAAACACCAGAGAATGGATCAGAGAGGACTTCTGGCAGGCAGCAGGTAGTGGGGAGGCACAGCATGAGTCTTTGAATGCCAGATTCCTGGCATCTCCCAAATATCAAACCAAAATTACAATGCTGGTTTTGCGGTCGGTGTGCCATGCAGTGCCTGCAGTGGGAGTTGGAGGGTCAGTTGCCTTGGGACTGAGTCTGGTGTGCTGGACGCGCTGCTGTCCGCACACCTTCCCTCTGGAGAATAGGGAGCAGAGCGGGGCAAGTAGAATAAAACAAAGCTTAAAAAAGAAATCTCAGTTCTTCACAGTGCCATGCAATGGGGAATGCAGGCCCTGGGAGCCTGAGAAGCTGATACCCAAGAGAGAGCAACTCTATCTTCTTGTCTAGTCAAGAAGGCTGCAGGCATTATTAATGAATGAGGGAAGTAGATGTCATGAATGGCAATTATATACCTGCTCACCCTGGGCTGGGGTACTTGTACCTCTCAAGGTGAAGCAGAACGAAAGTCTCTGTTATGTCTTGAGTAAGGCATCAGCAAAAGAGTCTTTAAGTCCATATTTTATTAGTGCCAGCTGGGATTTTGCCTTGCGTAGGATTGAAGGATACAGTCTCGGTGGAGCTTTGCTGTGTTTTCATGACTGGAGACATTTTCCTTTCTAGAAGGGAGCTGCTGTGATTTGAAGAAGAGGAAATAAAGAGTCCTGGGGCAAAAACTGGTGGTCTTTCCTGTTGTTTGTACAAGGGTGTTGCAGAATGCAGCCCTGGCTGGGGGCAGGCAGGGGATGAGCCCCACAATGTGCACTTCATGTGTGACCCAGCAATGCAGGAGTTGTGCTCTGCCCTGTTGCAGGGAGGTCTTGGCTCATGATCACAAGCACCTGCTTCCAGAATGCCCCAGCTTTTAAACATCTGTTTTTTCCTGCAGATTATGTCAAGTTTGGATGTTGCTCAAATCATATAAATGCAAATTTTATCATGTGAATGCAAATCCTCCCAGTTAAGTATTAGCTTGAAAGTTTGACCTTTTTTTTAGAGTTAAATTCCATTTTCTTTAATGGTTAATATTCTTGGAATTTAGAGCTATTTCACAGTGCTGTTATGAGAAGGATATCTTACCCTAAAATCAAATAACTTAATTCAAATCAGCTTTATGCCCAGTGCAATATCAAGCTGTTGATTGCAGTCCTTGCTCATGACATGAAAATGATCTCTCTCATCCTGTGCTTGTCAACAGAGTCTGGAAAAAGCAGGCTGTGTTTTGCCTAAGTACAATAGAGCTGAGTGGAGATTTAGGCTGGAGTCTCTTTTCAGAGGTAGTTAATTGCCTTGTGTTTGCTTTATAGTAATGAAAAGAAATCTGTTGATAACACTGTAGTGAGGTTGCTTTATCTGCTGTGAACAGTCTTCTCTTGCACCTTTTTTGTGTGCTGGGAATCTCATTTTTTTACAAGTTTGCCACACAGTTTATTTTAATAGGGTTATCTTCACAGAAGCATTTAAGTTTTGGGGTTGTTGCTCTGAAGAATGTTAATCTACCTGGTGGGTGTGTATATGTCGTGGGGAGATCTCTATTTTTGGCTCATTGCACAGCCATTATAAAGCCACCAGCCCCATCCCTGGCCAGCAGAACATGTCAGAGACACCCCAGGCACTGTGTCTGTGGGTCACATGTGTGTTGCCTGTGTGCTTCATGGCCTGAGCATCCAAACTCCTGCCTGATAGCTTCCAGGAAAGGGGCAGGATGTGAAACACACATCACCACAAAACTCAGTGCCAGGTGTTTCCTGCCCGCATTTGCACCCAGGCTGCCTCCGGCTTGTAATTAATGAAGCTCACCAGAAAAAGGAAGAAACCAGCCAAAGGTTTCTGCTCTGGGATTATCTGGAGGAGCTCAGCCCAGGGTGGAACAGGAGAGCAGGTAGGAGGGCAGAGGTTCAGCCTCACCTGCCACCAATTGCCTACACATTCCTTTGCTCACACTGACCTCTCTGTTCCTTCCTCTTGGATTACCCATAGGACACCCAAAAAAATCTCTCTTATTCACTAAGCAAGTCTATATTGTCTCTTTTTCTATTTTCTCTATTTTTCAAAAAATATTGCAAATATATTTTTTCTCTCTGATAATTTTTGTTCCACTGCTCAAGCACTTGAGCTCTCAAAAGAGTGCCAGAAGGACTGTTTACCCCAGTCTCCCCTGCACAACAGGAGAAGAAGGATAGAAATGCAGTTAAGAGAAAATAAGTCAAATAAATGGTGATAGGCATTGTTTGGTTGAAGGTCAAGCCATGCACATGTGACCTGACAGAGCTGAATGCCTTTTGTGTGAGATATGTCTCACTCTGTGAGTGTGCTAGAGAAAGGAAACACAAAATCTTGTTCTCCTGTAGTTCACCCCAAAGGAGTGCTTCATCCAAATGAACAGAAGACAGTGAACTTTCTTAATTCCATTCCCTTTCATTTCAACAAAAGTAATTCAGAGTTTGACTGTTTTATATTAGAGAAGTCAAAGGACACAGATCATAATGACAAGGAAGGTCTGGACAGGTGAACCTGCAGTGGAAATTTGTCCAAATAGTAATTCATGACAATTTGTACAAGCTGCCACTCACTAAGAGTATTTTATGCCAATGGACTGCAGATGAGCTCTCAGACCCATGATACAGAGTAAATGCCTTTGTTAATGGACAGTTTTCATGGGTGTGTCTGTTTTGGTTTTTTTACCAGGGGAATTGTACTTCCTGTCTACTGGTGTACCAAGTGCCACAGCTCCCCATGGAGTGGTGTACAAAGTGGTGGACACCTCCAGGTATGAGATATTCTTGTTGCACGGCCTGGTGATAGTGCAGGAGTCCTGGCATGGATGGTGTGGGTGGGACGGGTGATGGGGTGGATGTGATGAGTGATGTTGGCTGACTAATGAACTCTCCTCCCATGCTGGGCCCTTCTGGGGAGGTTGGTCAAGGAATATCTGGAGCAACCCATTGTGGGTCTCTGCTCCTGCAGTTGTGGGGGTCTACACTGCCGGGTGCCAAAGTTTTATGGGGCCTGTTGGTGTTACGTGGGTTTGGAGATTTCCTGAATGCAAATGGAGTATTTTGTGGGTGGCTTGTCTTTCTTGGGCAAAGTTTCTCTAGATTCCTGCCCAAAAGGAGGCAGTTTTTTTCAAAGCATTTATTCTGAGTTCTTCTCCATCCCTTTTTCATCACAAGAGCTCTGTGCCCCCAAGCCACTGCAGCCAAAGCTGGACCAGCATGATCTGCAGTGCTTTCTTGGGCAAACATGAATATCAAAAAGTATATTCTTCTTAGTGTTTCAAAGGGCAATATGGATTGGACAAGAGAACAGGACCATCATTACACCTCCTGGATTCCATGTGCCTGTATCTGAGACTGGGCAAGGCAGTGAATAGCTGTGTTTTATGGGAAGACTTACAGCTGTTTTTTCCATCTTCCTGTTTTTAAAGTGTTACTATTACTGGCTAAACACCAAGCTACTTTCAGCCAGAAACGGAGAGAGAGATTTTTGTTGCCTTTTTTTTCTTATGGATTAAATTTACAGCTTTAGCTATCTCAGGATTTTGAACCAGACCACTTGTCTAGTTTTATGTTGAAACCAGTCCCCAAAGTTTAAAAGCCCCCAGATCTGTCATGTGTTTCCTCCAACTCTCCTCTGTCAGAGGAGCATTTTCCATTATCTAATGCAACTGAAGAGTTCCTGTAAACAATGTATAAAGAAGCTGGTATTACGCAACCTTTGCAAAAATAAAGCAAGCAGAAGCCAAACACAAGCTGTAGGTTTAAATTTAAAAAGAAGTATCATTCATGTTCAGAGTCCCCAAAAAAATAATTGGAAAATTCATAAAAGTAGGGAACATCCTTGTGTAGACAGTTGAGAGAGAAACTCTCTGCCTTCCACAGAAATGCACGGGAGTTATACCCTCCAAATGCAAATATCATCCATTTTTTAACCAATTGGAAAACCTCTGAAGAAGTCTGAGGATTAAAGCACCATACTAAGACAAAGCCTCTGGAGGAGACACTTATAGTTCCCTTCTGGAACTAATGCATTTTTGGCATGACATTTGTTTGGGCTTTCTGTATGAATAATAGTGTTATTTTGCTTCCTTGAAAACAGTCTGAAATCTTGCATACACACAACCATTGTGTTAGATGTTCAACATACACTGTCTAGTTTTGTAATTTTTATTTTCAGTTTGATTAATCTCTTTCTGTAGTTCCTGAACCTGCCAATGATTTATTTCCTTAATGGCTTCAATAGTGGCAACTGAAAACACACAGAGGACTCCACTGCCTTGTGAATATTTGGACTTTCATCAATGGTGATCTGTGATTCTTTAGTTATGTTTTCTACTCTAAGAGATTAGTTGCATCATTTAAACAGGCTTTTTTTTTTTTTTTTTCCAATAAGAATTATGTTCTTAGAAAAACAATGGAATGTGAAGTTTTGCGATGCCAGAGGAAAGGAATTAATTGTGCAGTGTATGTGACCCTTTCTTTCAAGGACAGCACCACCAGGAAAATGCCAAGTTGAACCATCACCAGTGAAAGTCAAAAGCAAGCGCATCCCATTTATGCCAAAGGAGAGTGAGTGTAACTCTTTATTTTTGGTTTTATTATTGGCTCCTGTTAGCTGTCAGTAGATACAAACTCCAGACTTGCACTATCTCTCCACATGTGTGGAGACTACCCAGAACTTCACTCTTCAGGATGTCCTCAGTATTAAATCTTTCCAGATGTTTTGGATCTGAAGAGTTGGTTCAAATAAGTCATACAGTATGTCCCCTTTCCTGGCCATGTGAAATTTGCTTTGTAGTTTCTTACCCTGTGCATTTTCCCTTTTTCATGCTACACTGTACACATTTCATTACCACTAACTTGGTTTCTCTGTAACTGTTCCTGTCCAGAGACCCTGTGCTCAATGGTGCTTTTCAGTGACAAGTGATTTTTTTCAGTACCTTCACGTAGTAGAGAGGATATGATGGATAAAGGACTGGGAAGTAGCTCATTGAGCAAGATGAGAGACGAGTCATTGTTAGCTGAAAGTGAGAAAATATGGGATGAGAAAATGCTCCAAAAAGAATCAGTGATTACACACTGAGGTGAACGTTTGGCTTACCCAAACCCTCCAGGGCCTTTTGATTGCCTCATGCTGCATTAGGTATTGTACTGCTAAAGCTGGAGCGCCCCGTGGTAGAGCTGAATCTGCAGCAAACCAAGTACTATTTATGTGAGGTACAAAAACCTAAATAGAATATTAGGATATCAAAAGCAGACTAGATAGTATCACTGTTCTTTTCCCCTGTGCATTTAATTTACACATGTAAGTATCAGGGCAGCACCCCAACAAATTCCCTTCCAACTCAGCACAGTCCATGAACTTTGTCACAAAGCTAATGGTACTGTGGCAACTCTATAGTCAGGATATTTTTATTTAATTTTTAATTAAATTAATCATGTTACATTGCATTTGAGTTACTAACAGTTCCTACAGCTTTGGCTTCAGGGAATAACCTTGCAGCACTGAGCCTTTAAGGTGGAACAAACTCTTAGGCTAATTATTGACTGCTGACATGCCTGAGCACTCAACATCTTCAGAGATGTTCTCCTTTTCTAGCTGTGCAGGCAGCTTCCAAATATTAGTAACTTGGTTCATGATCAACCATTTTTGTCTGTTTCTGCTTATACATTTTTCTCTATGCAAGTCCAAAGTTCAGATTTTTAAATTATACATATAACTAAATCTTTTGGGCTTGTTTACAAGGTGGTTTTTGTCATAAATGGTGAAATGGTGAGAGAGATTGTACCAAGTGTCTCAAGAACTACACTCTTTCTGGTGAAAAATAAGCACAACCATTTTGATTCAGAAGCATGCGAAAAAGGATGTGTAGCTATAATTATTTATTGTTTTGGTTAGTATTTAGTCTGAACATAACAGAATCATCAGGGCATGTGCCTTGTATTAGCTGTGAGTGCATTTTTTGGAAGTATATTTAATAAACAGTTTATTAAAGACCATTATGTAATGACAATTTGATCCAGTGAAGTGAAAAGCAATCCCAGGTGACCATTAGCTTTCACACAGTCCTACACAGGGTTTTCAAGTGCTTTGCCAGACCAGGCTCCAGCAAATGAGCTGTGTACAGGTAAGGCCTTGAAATCTGTTTCTTGCCTTGAGAACCACAGCTCTCAAAGGAAGGAAGTACTTTCATGTCATGAACACAATTCCTTTTCAAAGAGCATTATTTGGAAAAACACGGACCACTGCAAGGGTTTACTTTTTGGGGACGATAGATACTAAGCACAAATAAGACAGTGATATTATTACTTCTCTCTGTACTACAAAGCAAATGATGAATGAGAATGCATAAATCTGGGATATAATTCAAAGTCATAATGTCTTTACAAATGTCTGTGACACTGCCCCAGCTCTGGTGAATGTTATTCAGTGAAATTCAGAATTGCTTCCTTCTGGCAATCTGTAACTTATTTTTAAGATAAAAATAAAGCACATGTGAATAAGCAAGTCCAGTGACACCTGGAAACTGTGACAGCAAAGAATTTTCATCTCTTCAGCATTTAAGGCTCTCTTTTTTGTTTGCTTTTTTGAGGTTTGTTTTTTTTTCATAAGGAAGAACAAACCCAACCCCAAATTCTGTTTTATGTGTTGTCCTGGCAACTCTGTTCCTCTTGCACATTCCACTTGACAGAGAGAACTGATTTTGAATGTTCCCGATTTCAGCTCCTCTGAATAAAGCATCTGGCCCAGTGGAGAGGCCACGCTCTGCTCTGGTAACGATCCAACCCTTAGTAATGAAGAGAAGAGCAGAAATAATGCCTGTCTGTAAAATGCTTTCGGCAGCTCTTCACAGGATATGGTGAGGAGCTCCTCTCCTGAGTGTGAAACTCCAGCACCTATTCTTTAAGGGCCAGGCTGACATTTGCCAATAAACCACTTGGAGCTCCCTTTTCTGGGAGACGCTCAGCGTTGGCATTTAGCCCTGCCGTCCTCTCTGCTAACTTTAGAGCAGCCGACATTTTTCTCTGAGGAAATACCGGGTCGCTAAGAATGTTGTTGCTTCTCAACAGGCTCAAGTAGGCAAATTCCAAGAAATTAGTTCTGTAAGTCAAAAATCAGCACTAGTTTTGTACAGTTGTCTTCAAGCATTGCCCAGAGAGTGACAGACTCATGGTTTTCTGGCTTTTCCCCCAACAGAGTTTATTATGAAAACACCAACACCACATCCTCGGCTGAAGACCACGACCGAGGCCCCGTGGGGAGTCGACCCGGACCCCCGAGTCCCCCGCACGCCCGGGAGCCGCGTCGGGACGCCCAGCACGGCAGCGCCCGGCGGCAGAGCCTCCCGGCCGGGGAAGGAAGCAGAGCAGAGGGGCCAGCGCAGGAAGAAGAAGCCCCCAGGCAATGGCGCCGTGCGGCTGATGCGGCAGGGCCGGCGGGGCCGCGGGCGCGGCAGGGTGGAGGTTTTCATCGACGGCGAGTGGGGCACGGTGTGCGACGATGGCTGGAGCTTGCCCGCCGCCGCCGTGGTGTGCCGCCAGCTCGGCTTCCCCTACGTGGTGCGGGCCACCAAGAAGGCAGAGTTTGGGGAAGGGAGCTCCCTCCGCATTCTGCTGGATGATGTGCGGTGCTCCGGGCAGGAGAGGACGCTTCTTGAGTGCGCCCATGGCGATGTCGGCGCGCACGACTGCTCGCACGAGGAGGATGCTGGCGTGGTGTGCAGCCGGGAGGAGGTGACGGACTGAAGAGCTGGGGAAGGCAGCTGAGGGTCCTGGAGCACATCCCTTTCTTGCCCAGCCCTCTAAACCAGCTGCACTGTTCGGGAGGGTGGGCCCTGCCTTGAGGATGCTGCATCTCTTCATAGTAATCTTATGTTTTCTTAATGTTCGTCCCCATGCATCTGCCTCAGAGGGGGAAAAAAAGTAAAACGAAGCACTGAATTGAGTATGTTGTGGGCAGGAGCTGCATTTCTATGTTGGTTGTTTTGTTTGGGTTTTTTTGGGGTTTTTTGGTTGGTTGGTTTTTTTTGTTTTGTTTTGTTGTGGTTTTTTTTTGTTTTGTTTTGTAGGAAGAAACCCCCAAGCATCAGCCTTTATAGATCAAAAAAGAGATGCATCCTGTTGCTTTTTCCCATTTCAAAATACAGCATTCTTCAGCTGTGCTTCACAATGTTTTGCCAAAAAAATAAATTCACAAATGACCAAGTTTCACTCTTATTTGAAGCGTTTGCATCGTTCCCCTTGCTTTTCCACCTGCAGCTCTGAGCTGAGGTTTCCAAGGACATGTCTTCATGAATCTGTGCCTTTCTTTGCAAATTACAAAAGTATATATATATTTTAACTTTCCACTCACTAGCTTAAAGGAAAATTATTTTTCCGTAATGATTTTTATTGGTATAAACCTATTGGTCATCAAGGATAAACAAAATCAGATGATTTAGAAGAAATAGTGTACTGCATGGAAAATATTTCTTCAGTTTACATTAGCCTTAGTGAAAAGAAAATCTGACTGCTTTTACATGAACAGGATTGAAAATCTGTGCCTTTTTAGATGAAGAGGATCATTACCCAGTTTAGCTCTGAAGATACTTTGTACGTGTTTCTCCACTTTCCCAAACTTTATGAAGGCACATGTTTTTTCATTCAGTTTTTCACAGGTAATGCACTGGGGCAATAATCTTGTAATATTTACCCCTTTTTAGAGGATATTAAAAAAAAAAAGCAAACAAAAGCAACCTTCTTTTGTCTGAAATGTTTTTCTCACCTGAGTGGTGATGGGAGACACATGTTGTCTTATGAAATTGGTCTGATTATTTATTTCCCCTGGTGTAATCAGGATAGGTTTTGTCTTGCTGCTCATACAAGAACATGAGAAACACAAAAAAAAACCAAAAACAAACAAAAAGCACAAAACCGAAACAACTCAAACCCAAAAAAAAAAAAACCAAAAAAAAAACCCAGACCAAAACTGAAATGCAAAATGGTCAGCGTGTCCAGAGAAGTTCACAAGCAAAACCTTGTATCTAAAGCTCTCACTGTGGATATTTATTTTTACCCAATTTCAAGTTGACAGTATCTTCTTAAGCCTAAAACAAGTATAGGGTAAATTAATCTGTTTTAAATATTTTTCTGGAACTTTCTGATAAATTCTCATTAAATTGTTTTTTGATATTAAAGAACACCTTCAATACACAAAACTAGATGATCCAGAAAAAAGTATTTCCCCCTACTTCCTATGAAGTATAGAGGGGGAACAGATGTATAAAGTGCCTTTTGAGAAGCACTACTCTCATTTCATTTGAAAACCTACAGCTGCCATCAAGCACCAGACTGTTATCAGGCCTTTCCCATTCCAGTGAACTTGCACACCCATTTGTTTCAAGCTCAGAAATTCACTTCAGGCACATCAAAATGTTCAAGGAACAGGAGACTGCTAGAAGAGCTTCTTCTTCTGCTAGAAGAGTTGGAATCTATTGAGCTGGTAGGACTAGAGGGCTAGAAGAAAATGGAAGGTAGAGATACAATCTTTCTTTTTCCAAATTCCACTTCTTTTGGCTTGTTGACCAAATTTCAGATCCCTCTGTCTGGGAGATTTTAAGGAGATTCTTGGTCATAATTATACTTCAAAACTTCTGGAAAAAAGACCTGCACAATAATAGTCATCCTAAAGGAATTGAGGTGATTCCAGGATGTCTGCCACAGATGAATTAGGCAGGAAATTCACCATCATTTTCTAACTATAAAGTATTCTTTTTCTAATTTAACTGTTAGTTACCCTGTACCTGCTTTAGTCTGTTGGAATGTTCTGAGGACAAACAGAGGCCACCTACATCTTGGATATTGCTGGTGGGGATTTTCACCACCCCTGGCTGGTAGGCAGAGTGACACAGGCTCTGGTGGCAGCCAGAGACAGGGGAGGCAGCCCCAGGGAACAGCTGTGGGTGGGAGCAAGCTGTGCCTGGCTGTGCTGAGGTGTTTGCTGATCTGATGCTGCTACGTGGGTGCTGCCAGCTCCACAGGGAAATATTTATCAGCAGAGAAAGAGACAAGACTTTTAAGTACAGGGTTTTATTCCTCTTGTCCTTTCTCCCAGCCTACACCGAGTGGAGAAGATGTTCAAATAGGATCGAACCAGCTCAGCACAAGTGGCTGTGTGTGCATGTCTGTGCCTGCCAGCTCAGTACACTGCTGTGATGCTGGGAAGATATTTCTGATCACTGTGATCCCTTACAAGCTTAAAATATATCTGTTCTAAATCCTGATATCTGTCAATCTAGCTCACTGGTATCTAAATTATGAGCCTGTAGTATTTAAAGCACAGAAGTACACATGCATTTAAATACCTATTATCTCATGTGTTTTTAAATAGGATTCTTATTGATATAATTTTTATATAGCAGGATGTCACACCAATTAAGCATTAGATAAACTAATAAGCCCTGCTGCTGCACTTGAACATGACAGTATACTTCCTGGATGCCAATTCAGAGTAAATCTTAAAATAGCCCACAGTGCAACCAGACTTCCTCATGTACTATGTGACAGGCCCAAACTTTCGTCTAGTAGCAATTTGGTTTATTGCCTTGTCTCTTTGACTGAGACTGGAGCACCTGCATTTTTCCTTATGTGTCTTCCCTTAAGTTAGCATAGCTGCATCACATGGAGGACCCAGCATATCTCTAAGGGAACAGTGTAAACTCAGCCTTTCCATGTCTTTTTCTCTACCTCTGAGGCAGAGTAGTTCTGCCCACAGTTGTGGATTTTTCACTTATTTCCTTGTGGTGCCCAGCATCCATCCTGAGCACTGCCACACTGTGTTGCAGTCTGCACCACAGACATTGTCTTCATTTGAACTTACCATGCTCTTTCCAAGAAATCCATAGATAAATCTTCCCAACATATCTAGGAATAATTTTTAGAGCTTGCTGCCCAAGCAGTGGAGGGATAGTGAAGTAGGTAGGGTGTTGTATCAGGGGTTCTCACTCAAATGCTCCTGGAAGCTGAGCTCTGGCTGGAGTATGCCATGAGGATATCCTCCATGTCAGGGGAGTTTCAGCTCTGCTCAGGTCAGGCTGCAGGGTATGAATGGCAAGAGGCACATGTACCACATTAATAAGTGCAAAGGTCTGTAATCAAATTGTACTGAAGACATGACTCAGGTTCAGAAAGCTCTGTGGTGGCACTGTGTGTGACACTGGCACAGGATGCAACGATGAGCCTGGGGCCCCAGCTTCACGTGCTGCCATCATGTTTGTCTTGCCTTTATCTCCCCTATCAGCCTCTCACCAGCAGACCTTTGTGTTGGGCTTTATGATGGCCAAGGGAGAACAGCAGCTCTTGAACGCCCCAGAGCCCAAACCCAGCAAAACACTCCCAGGGCTGTGCCCAGCTCAGCCTGCCTCTTCTTTCAGTATTGATTCAGCTGTGGGGGGACAGTCCCCAGCACAAATCCCTCCCTCTGCAGGAGAGCTCAGCCTGTCCCTGTTTGGTGTGGTCAACATAGAAATTCAGAAACACAGAGGAGAAAAACAGTCACAAGTATCAACATCCAAGTCAACTTTCATTCTTGTAAACATGCCAGTACTCCTCTCCAAAGGTCAGCTTGGCATGTCAGATGCACTGGCCCCCTTCCATAGTTTCAGACATAAACACTCATTTTTTCTATATGAAAAGAAATGTAAGCATCTTTTGATAACTACTAACTGTATTCTAAATCTAAGTTTTAAGAAAGCATAGTTTTTTTCCTCTGTAAACAAACAAAACATGGAACCCATCTGATGTGTGTTCATACCTTGCTGCCTCGTACATGACTTTCCCAAGGTTCTCATGTCAGGGGCACAGGTGTGGATATAGACCTGCCTCGAGCAATGTTTCAATGTTGTCAGAAAAGCAGCTGTGATGGAAATGACAATCATTCCTTTACAATAATGTGGTAAATAGGGATGCTATTTTTAACAAAACAAAAGAAAACAAAGTCTGTAGTGTTCAGTCAGTTGTACAAGTATCACATCAAGTAGTTTGTTCCTCAGGGGCATTAGCTGTTGGCAATCACTAAACCCTTATACTGTTTCTGTTATTACTAACATCTTGCCATTTACCTGTCCACTCCATGCTGGAAAATTTTATTGACTGAGGATGATCAGGACCTGAGTATGTAAGGCCTGGAGGACAACAGACCCAGGGTTAAAATCACTGCAAAGATTTGTATTTGGCAATGCAGGATAAGTAACACCTAACCCACTGCAGATTCTGTTTTGACTCCTATATCCAGCATAATCTGTGGCTAGAGGTCTGGTTTTAGATCAGCTCATTTGTCATTATTAACTTGTTATGGGAGTTTTCCTGTCCACATCTGCTGTGGTACATTCTGGGTGACCAGGACACCCAGCCTCTGGTTATTCATGTGCTGCTGAGGGCATTTCCCAGCACAAGAGCTGCATATGCTCTGCCTTCTCCTTACTGTCTTCACTTACAACTGAAGCAATGCTGCACCGTCAGAGAGAGAACAGAACGTTTTCAAACCTAGATAGCCATGCAAAACCAAGCAAAAGAGAGCAGGAGTTCAGATCAACCCTCTGTCTCACCAGCTTTTCAAATTCACCTTGGAACTTCACCTGTTAACAGTTCCCAGTTGTCTGCTCTTCTGATCGGCTCCCAGATCCCCTGCTCCTCGCGTTTGCGGGAATGTGCAAGTTGGCAGGATGTCCACGCGGTGGCAGTTCAGTCCCTAGCAAGGGGACCCGCTCAGCTCAGCCTCGCTCCTTCCTCCCCGCGCAGCGTGTGGCTCCCGGGCAGATCACAAACACAAGAGTGTCTTGGGATCATGTCCTTCACTCAAGGGTATAGAAACACTAAACAATACAAAGGGTTATATTAAAGTTTTTTTGAACACAAACAAAAGCTTTTTATTGAAGTTCATCTTTAAAGCATGAAAAATAAGATAATTTCTGCAGTGTACCCAGGCTCAATTCTTAGGGGAGTTATCAGCTGATAATATTTGCCTGAGAAGCCAGATTTTGAGAGCTTACCTGATTTACTCAGGGATTAGAACTGTGTCACATAGCCTCTCCTTCCCATCAAAATGTATGAAACACCAAATACTTTATCGCCTCCCAGTGTGCTGCTCACAAACAAGGCACAAGCAGAAATTTTTCACAGGAATTATTCTGAGACTGATTCCAAATGAAAGAACAATTTATAGATAGTTACAATCTATTCTTGAAGTATGCTGAAAAAAACATTGATGAAAATCAGAAAAACTATGTTTTATCAGGCAGTTTGTTGAATGTCTTTAAAAATATGATTTTATCAGCTAACTTTAGTTTTTAAACTTTCTGTGGGTGATGCTATTCTTGCTATTAGCTATATCTTTCCTAGTGGTGTATACTCATACCGTGATATCATCATATGCACTGCCTGACCAGTGATAAAGGATGGTAGCTTTTTTCTGAAAACAAGCTGTTTTAAAACCACAGCCTTAACAGGAAAATAAAAAGTAGTTTCAATTAAGATAAATGAAAACAATAGTTAGATAATAATTATGGTCTTTGAGAATATGTACTCTAAACAGAGGGGAAAATAATTAATGTTTGTAAAGCAATTATTTTGAGCCAAAGAAGGAACTACCAGTTCAAGAAAAATCAATGTTAACACTGAATGTAAGAGAAAGCCAAATAAGAAAACCAAGGAAAACCTGCAGATTGTTGCCTTCTAGAGCAGTGAGTTTCCACTTGGAAACTGAAGCAAGAGCTGACTCTTGGAGGTGCCTGGCAGATGATTGATGCACTGGATGGACAAAAACAGGAGGTGCCATGAGTTACATCTTCTCCCTTCCTCTGCAGATAGGCATGATCCTATGGGAGCTGCTGAGGGAGGGGTGCAGGGAAAATACACCTCATTGGAAATGGGATGAAAACTCCTGTAGTGTCTCCTGTGGTGCTGCCAAACAAGGCATGTCGGAACCCAGGAGGTTCCTGTGGCATTCCTGAATGACCTGAGCCCTGGCCAGGAGGTTTTTCAGCCTTGGCAGGGGGTTGGAGACCCTGGCATGCAGCCAAGAGTGCCTGTGGCTTTGATTTTGACCCATGGAACAAGTTACCAACTTTATATGATGAACTCCAAGTCACAAAAGTTTAAGCAGTAAAATGATAGTAATTACAGAGTAAAAGAAAAAAGTTTAGGGTCTTGTACAGGGGGGGTCTGAAATCCTGTACATGGGGGTCTGATGGACAAGATGGAGGGATCAGGGTGTTGCCCTGTCCTTTTTCTTCTTCTTTCTAGCCTCCATCTTCTTGGTGATGGTGGCACGTCTGGATTGGTTTAGGGTAGTAGGTCACTGTTTAACATAGGTGATAGGTATTGGAAACTAACTGTAAATAAAGTTTACGTAGCTAATAGTATAAAAAACAGTGTGCCTCGAACTCTCTTGCTGGGCAGCTTGCAGCAGGGCAGAGAAAAAACTGTAATAGATAACAATAAACAACAACCGAAGACTCCAGACTGATTCTTCAGCAGGCGGGTTGGAAACAAGGACTTTTTACACATCTGGGATCGCCCGGGACAGGGTGGACTCCCAGAAAGGCAGAAACCCAGGGGTGAAAAATACACATGATAACATTGCAGGTAGTTTGGATGGTTGAGCAAAGCTTGTGCAGAGAAAGGAGTGTATAATGGGGCTGTCCTGTGAAAGTCTGACTGGCAGGTGCTGTGCATGTTTTCCTTTGGGCATAGTGGAAAAACCGGCCCCTGCTTCTGCTTCTCCTGCTGCACTCAGAGCTGTGGAAAGGGTGGAGAGGAGTGTCAGCCACTCCATATGCCAGATAAACAACCTTCAAAGGGACGGAGTGGCCAAAGCCTGCTGCAGCACTGATGGAGTGACCTAGCAAGGGTCTGAGAAGGAAAGAAGGGGATGGTTTGTAGGAGACTATGGAGGTTGTTGCAGTGATTGAAAGGCTGCTGGACTAAGAGCAGGATGGGAAGAACAGAGGATGAAGCAGATGGTTTGTATACCTTCTTGGTTTTCTTGAGCAATTTGGGATCTTGCTGCTCCTGTCAGAAATGTCCAGAGTGCAGAGGTCCTGCTGAGGCCAGTGATGGTTCCTGGTACTATCCTCCATCACTTTCCCTGGCTCCTTGTGAGCCAACTTAGTTAGCTCCCACAACAGTTGTTGCCATGAGTTTCTCTGTTTAACAATTTGTTGTGAAAAATGTATTCCTCTTTTACACCTGCTGCTGGATCATTTCAGTGAGTACCTCCTTGTTCTTGAATTATGCAAAGTAATGACTCAGTTTATCTCCAAACCTATTTATCTCCAAACCACTGGTGGTTTTCCTGACACCTGTCATAGCCTCCCTCACTCATCCTTTTTCCAGTTTGAGGCTTAATGTGTCTCTCTGTACATCTCTGCTGAGCTGATAAGAAGAGTGCATGGGGTATTCCCACATGGAATCCAGGTCTCTATCTTTTCCAGGTCTCTATCTACCAGTCAATTCAGGCATCTTGTTTTACTTGTTCCCCCATTTCTAATCACCTTCAGTGCTCTGCTTGCTTCTTTGATCTCCACTGAGCATTAAGGTGAAATTCCTGAATAAGTACCACTACTAAATATATACACCTGGCTTGCATGTGTATGGATACATATACACAGATTTTGTCTTCTCCCATCCATTACTTTTCATTCATCAGAAATTAATTTCCACCATTTTATGGCTTGGTCTCTTGTGTCCTGCAATCTTTATGCAGTTGGTGTAAGTCAGTATTAGATTGCTTCTTTTGAATAAAACAGTATCAGCTCTCACTCCTGGGTCTGGATGAGGAATGAGCATGGTGCCCAAAGCACACTGCTCTAAAAACCTTCATCTACTGATTCCTACAGGCATCAACAGTACCTTTCCTTTGTCTCTTTTAATTTAAACAGTTAAAAGTCAACAAAAAGCCTCTGCCTTCCTTATCCTGGGACACTTGGTTTGTCTAGGAGCCTTTAGAGGTGAGTTTTATTTAAAACATTTTTGTAAACAAACAGGAAGGTGTAGAATGCTTCCTGACCTCCTCATGCACTTGCAAAGCATCATCTCCACCCAGGAAAGCATATATCTATACACACACACACACACACACACACATGTATACATATATACACATATATATGTGTTGTGTGTATGTATTTGTAATAGAATCATAGAATGGTTTGAGTTGGAAGGGACCATAAAGATCATCCAGTTCCCCCTTCATCCCCGGTCATGGTCAGGGACACACCTTCCACTAGACCAGGTTGCTCAAAGCCCCATTCCATGTGGTCTTGAACACTTCCAGGGACAGGGCATCCATAACTCCTCTGGACAGCCTGTTCCAGTGCCTCACTATCCTCATAGTAAAGAATTTATTCCTAGTATTTATTCTGGATCTACATTCTTTAAGTTCAAAGCCATTCCTCCTTGTCATATCACTACATGCCCTTGTAACAAGTACCCCTGCAGCGCTCCTGCAGCCCCTGCAATAAGGTCTCCCCGGAGCCTTCTTACTCTCCGGGCTGAACAGCTCCGACTGTCTCAGCCTATCTCCATAGGAGAAGTGCTCCAGCCCTATGAGCATCTTCGTGTCCTCCTCCGGACCATATCCCTACACGTACCCATCGGCACAGGCCGTGTGGGTGTGATCGAGCCGCCCCGCGCTCCCCGCGCCGCCGCCGGGCTCTTTAAGCGAGGCCGTGCCGCCCGCAGCCGGGGACTCTCCCGGCCCGCCCCGGCCGCCCTTTGCTCGGAGCAGAAGGAGGTGCCGGCAGCCAGCGGGATGGAGGTGCTGTGGGCGGCGGGGGGGCTCCTGCTGGCCCTGTCCCTCCTGGCCTTCCTCCTGTACTGCTGTTACGTGCAGCACATCCACGCCAAGTACGACTTCATCCCCGGCGCCCCGCGGGAGAGGTAAGGGGCTGGTCGGGCAGGCCAGGCGGCGGCGGGCTGGCTCAGTGTTTCCGCAGAGCGCTCCCTGCCAGGCCAGCCTGGAAACGTCAGAGCAGGAAATAAAGCCTCCAGCCCGTGTCCAGGGGCCGGGGTGCGGGCAAGGGCAGCGGCGAGGGGTGACGCAGGCTGGGCACCACGCTCCTGTGTGCCCACTTCCCGGGAAGCGCGGGCACGGCTCAGCGTCGCTGAGGATCCCGCAGCCTGCTCAGCAGCACGGCCTGCCTGGCCGCGGCTGCGTGTCCTGACCTACATCTCCCGGGTGACCACAGCGGCACGAAGGAGTTTAGAGTCGCCCACCCGAGCTGTGCGTTTGCTTATGACCCTGAAGAGGGACCTGACAGCAGCGTGAGGCACGCAGGAGGGAGCAGCGCTGCCAGCCGTCCCACACTGCTCCAGGAGGCCCACTGACACTAACTCCACCAGGCACCTTCTGTGCTCTCCTTCATCAGCCAGGTGTTTAGTTTCTGCCAAAAATAAATAAAAATGTCATAAGTGGTAAGGGACAGTAAGAAAGCTGTCAGCAGGGCAGTGGCAGCTCTGTCACAAGGAGTCATGGTTCCTGCAGGAGTGTGTGAGCTTCCCACTTAACCTCACCTGTGGGTGCTCATGCTCTCCATAATTTGCCACGAGAGGAGACACCAGCATTCCTACACCGCCTTACCAGGGACACCACTCTCTCCCGCCCACCTCCACCTCACCCTACTTGTGTGATCAGGGTCAGATACCAAGACTAGAGAGAGGATGATCTTGACGTACCTGAACCTGCTCATCCTTAGGTTCCTTTTGAGGTGTTAAGTAGAGTGATGGCACACCAGAGGAGCCATGAGTGGGACCTTGTTTCCTGTGCCACAGATAGAGCAGTTTCCAGAGCTAGCAAAGGAGTTGTGCTGTATTTGGAGCTTTCACATCTTTTTGGAATACAGTTACAAAGGAGTAGTCGAACAAGTGGAGGATTAAAAGTTTCTGTAGATTTTGAGTAACTTTGTTCAATTATTGTTATTTTAAGCATCTCCCAGTTCCAACAGTAATAAAATAAGTGCCTGTTTTTCCCTATAGATTATTTATACTGAAAAGGATGATAGCATGGCTCTCTGTCTCTGAAATGGAAAGCAGACTTTGAGCTTGTTTCATTTAGAGAGGAGGTTGGCTAAATCTTCCCTCAGATTTATGCAAAGCCAGTGGGAATTCACCACTCACAGTTGAAGGAAGGAATTGATCTCTACATTCTAATGCAGCTATTGTATTTGAAGAGTTAACATTTTTTATGAATGTCTTAAATTTCCATATTAGCCAGTAATTATCCTCTTCAGTATTTGAAATGACACAGTTTTGGACAGGAGATGGTTCCTAATATCCCTTAACAGAAACCCATTGACACAAATTAAGTTACTCTCACCAGGGATGAGCATGTATTAAAGAGTATTTAATGCAAATACAATAGCTGCAGTCAAAATTCAGTCATCCAGGCAAAGAGTAAAGCAGTTCATGGGGGCTCCCATCCAGACCCAAATACCTCCTGTAATACAGCATAAGAAAAAGATCTCATCCTTCATCTTTGCGCTGTTCTTACTGGCTGCATGTGAGCACCAGCCTGTCTTTGGTCCCCAGTTTACCAGCTTGGTGAGGGCTGGGCATTGGCACAGCTCAGTGTTTTCTTCTTCCCTTATGAGGAAAACATGAGCAACACTCACTGAGCAAGAAGGATTGCAATCCATACAAAACCCTGTGTTGGCATCCTCATGACACTCTTTAACCTTCATGTTCTGCAGCTTTTTACTGGGACACCTGCCAATCATATGGAGAATGGTGAGGAATCAGGAGTTTACGCCAGATCTCTTCCTGCAGTGGTAAGTTGAGGCACATCAATAACATTGAATGGGGTGGTCCTGTAGCACATATGGAGAAATCAAGGCCCAAAGAGCCTTACAGAATTACATAATTAACATCATTGAGGAGGTTGGCAAAGGAGCTAGAGAGAGAGCATTGATCTTTCAGATTAGATTAGATATTAGAAAGAACTTTTTTACTGAAAGAATGGTTAGCCATTGGAATAAGGATGGTGGTGGAATAACTTCTTGGAAATGTTCAACAGATGTTTGGATGTGGCACTTGGGAATATGGTTTAGGGCTGACTATGGTGGTGATGGGTTGACAGTTGGATCAGATGATCCTGAAGGTCTCTTCCAACGTTGATTATTCTGTCCTGTGATTCTCTTTGTTGGCTGGGGACTGAAGTAGTTCCCACTGCAATGTGCTCTGATTCTTTGAGGTTATTAGAAAGCTGTTCTTCGAGGTTCTTCTGAGCTGTTACATATTGGTAGTTTGTACCAATTCTCTTTTTAAAATTTTTCTCTTCTTACAGGGCAGAGAAATATGGACCTGTTGTACGAGTGAATGCCTTTCACAGAGTCTCAGTATTGGTTGTGAGTCCTGAAGGAGTAAAGGTACTGAAAAATAAAGCTGGATCCATACTAGGGATTGGTCCATCCCTCTGTAATGGGAGAGCTGGTGCCTGATGATCAAAGCAGCACAGAGCAGCCAATCTGTGCTTGGCTCTGGCTGGGTTAGGAGGATGAGGTGCTTTGCTCTCCAGGCTGTCCTGATTTATTTTTACCTTGATAAATTAATTTATTTTGTTACTTTTATTTAAACAGCACATATAGCAAATGTTTTCCATTTGTGAAAAGCAGACTCTCTGCAAGAGCTTAATATTTCAAATGAATGGGACACGAGAGACCAAATTTATTTCTCTAAATCTTTGCAATTACAACAGAGTGAGATTTCAGATCATTGGGCAAAAAATGCTAAAAGCATGCAAAGCAAGCTAGCAGCACAGGAACTGGAGAACCAGGGCACACCAAATAATTCATCTACTCTTCAGACTCCTGCTGCAGAAGAGGAGAGTAAATGTGTGTGAGTGAAATTTTGTGTTTTGTCTGTGAAATGGATTGCACTCAGTAGTCACTGACCTGAGGTTTGATTTTAGGAGTTCTTGATGTCACCAGAGCACCCAAAGGATCCGATGGTATATGGTAGTCTCTTCAGCCTGTTTGGTGAGAGGTAGGCAAAACCCATCTGAAGCCACTGTGATCTGAAAATAAGTGCAAGATCAGTAATATCACAGGCATGACATTTTGACTCAGACCATTTACCTTAGTGTGGGATTCATTTCTAATTCCAGACACATATAGGCAGCATGTGCCTATTAAACTATATGTTGAGTCAAATGTCTTCCCAGTCAGGGAGGAGAATATGTTGGATTTTTTGTTTACCTTGGTCATATGTCCTTTTTGCCCCTGGGGATGTCCAGTTAGTTTCAGAGCAGTCTGCTCAAGACCATCATCAAACTTCTCAGATTTGGATGTAAGAGTTTTAGAGCACTCCATAAGGCACGGCAGTTTGCAACTTCTAAAAAGGGAATTTTTCTTTGTTAGTGTGAAGTTTTAAAAATATAATAATCCAGTTATTATATTAATTATTTGCATTACAGCTGTAGTGAACCAGCATCTTATTAGACCCAACAGTCCACACCTACCTGGAGAAAAAAAAACTGTGGTTCGGTTGTTGGTCACAGTGATGCAGTTGTTGCACACTCAAAGGTGCTCCCTACACAGGGGAAATATAAAAGAAAGTAGAAGTGAAAGACTTACATTTGTGACTACATGGGTTCAGCAGGCTCCCTTGCATAATACTGTTCCTTTCCTTGTTTGCTTGTGTGCTAGGTTTATAGGGAATGGCTTGGTAACTGTTTGCAACCATGAGCATTGGCGCAAGCAGCGGAGGATAATGGATCCAGCTTTCAGCCGAAGGTAAGGCAAATATTCCTGGGATGATCTAGCCGTTACTTTTACTGTATTGTCATGCTTCTCCCTGCCATTAATTGATATTTGGATGAAAAAGACCCCAACATTCAGTGCCAAAATCATATTTAACTTAGAATCCAGCACTCCATTTCCATGCTAAGTACAATTTGACCAGACTTCCCATGGAGCAGTGACACCCCTATGAACTCAGCAATGGCAGAAAGGTCCCAAGGTTGTGTATCCTGGAGCATGGTTATGGCTGCCTTATCCTGTTGGAAAAGATAAGGCAGAGGGTTGGTCTGATTTCCTTGTGCACCTTGATGCATTGTATGTAGGGTCCAAAGATAAAGTCCATGTGCCTTGATGGGCACAGGCCACCTCCCTTTGCCATGACAGATGTTAATTACATGGCAGGGCAGAGCAGGGCTGCTGTAAGAAGAGCATAGCGCATTCTATATGTTTGCTTTTTAATGTATTAAGGCAAATTAATTATAAATTTTAAAAATCTTCACCATTTTCTCTGGAAAATCATTAATGAAGGTTGTTTTGTCTGAGCAAAGCTGTCCTCTCCAGAGCCCCCATTACTCATCTTTATTGATTGTTCAGCTACCTGATTGGTCTGATGGAAACTTTTAATGAAAAAGCAGAGGAGCTGATGGAGAAGCTAGAAGAAAAGGCAGATGGAAAAACAGAGTTTAGCATGCTGTTGATGATGAGCCGGGTGACTATGGATATCATTGGAAAGGTACCAGCTGTCCCTTCTTTCCTCTGCAACTGGCAGGAAGTATGGAAGTAATGCCTACCAGCAGCAGGATGGGATCAGGAGCTGGAGGCAGGGAGAAAGACCTTTACCCAGCAGTGCCAGAAGACCTTCAGGACTAATTGTGCCCCTTCCAATGAGACTGAAAAGGGCAGTTAGGGAAGGGTCTGCATAGCCTAGGTGTGGCCTGCAGGATGGGGACCCTTTGCAAAAGTCCTTTCAGCCTCACATGTCCCACCCCTCCATGCCAAAAGGGACACACCAGGGTTCCTTCAGAGCTGGAGGTTGTATTATTGCCATTTCATGTCAGCATGAAGTCTGCCTTATGCTGCCTTTTCTATGCAAACCAGTTTGGGAGGAATGAAGAGTAGTAGTAAATTATTAATCCCCCCAAATAAGGAGAAACATAATGTCAATATTGCCCTCCCCTCACAGCCTCCTGCAAGGTAGGATCTACCCTGAGATATTTTTAGGGGAAAAGGCAGTGCTGTGAGGCTCTCTTGCTCTTTCACTCCCACCCCAGCAAGTTGCCTTTTTCTCTCCTGCTTCTCAGGTAGCCTTTGGCTTGGAATTAAACGCACTGAGTGATGACCAGACACCTTTACCCAACGCTGTGACTAAGATTATGGAAGGACTAAACAAGGCACGCGTCCCCTTCATAAGGGTCTGTATTCTCCTCACTTCAGTCCTCTCTCCTCACATTCAGCTGCTCCTGCTTGAGTTTATGGAGCTCTGCAAGGTCCATAGATGTTGGGGAAAAACAGTCATCTCAAGATCTTTCCCTCCAATGTGCAGCAAGATGAAATTCATTAGTACTTTAAAAAACTCATGAAATTAACATTAATATTTAATGCTTCTTTTTTTTTTTTCTTTTGTTCCCCCTGCATATGTCTCCTTCTGATATGGTTTTATGTTCTCATACCCATTAAAAATTGAGATTTTTGCCATTTGTCCAAGAAGGATGGCAGCCTTCATTCAGGGTGGAAGAAATTGAGCAGTCTTGCTGTGAAAAAATTACATTTTCTACCCAAATTCATCTGTTAGGAAATGATGGATGTAATAGGAAATATTTAGTAAAGAATTGCTCCAGTGTCTCATGAAAGCTGTTGTTCAGGCTTTTAGAGCTCCTGTTTCCGTTTTTGAGACCAGGGGTGAGATTCTGCATTGCATGCTGCAGTTTCTTTCCATGGAGAAGTAATGAATTTTGCTCACAGTGTCCAAAACATCAGCTCTGACGAGACACAACATCAGCATGCACAGATTGAAATATTTCTTATTTCAGTCCAACCCCTTCATCCTGCGGGCATTCAGTTCATTGCATATGGAGAGCAAATGTTTTTGTGGCAAATGTCATTTAGTGGAAAACAAGGTGCTCACTTGTAGAATAACACTGACGTTATTTTTTACCAGCAAAAGGAAAAAAATTACAAAATAAATTCTGTATTCAGTTCATGCCAGGGAAGCAGAAGCTGGTAAAGGAGGCCAGGGAGAGTGTGAGGCTGTTGAGACGTGTGGGGAAGGAGTGCATTGACCGGAGGAGAGAAGCCATCCAGAATGGGAAAGAAGCCACAATGGATATTCTTACACAGATACTGAAAGGAGATGGTAAGAGACACCTTCCTGTTTGAGTGAATTTCTCTGTGGTGTGTTTTGCTGTGAAATTCAGGGAGGCTTGTTTTGGGCAACTTGGATCTTCCTTTAAAGTTGTTTTCACTCTGAAGATAGGGAGAGTTGCTTTGAAAATTCCCTGTTTCTTTGTGTTGGATCAAATATTGGTCACAAGTCACCACTGAAATGCTCACTCAGCATCCTCTCTCGATGCCACTTCAGCCAATATGTGCCAAACAGGGCAGAGCATTCTGGTGGGTCCAACTGGGGCATGGGGGAATTTTCTAATCCCATTTGTTTTTCTGTCTTAACAGCCCTGGAGGAAACTAGAGATGATGAAAACATTCTGGATAACTTTATCACTTTCTTTGTTGCAGGTTGGTAGCTATTTTAATACTTTGATATGTCATGTGGGAAGCTGTACTCATTCTTGAGCTGTCTACAAGGTCATGATTAACATGCTTGTTAATCATAATTGACATAATGATTAACATCATCACTCCATGTGATGCTGCTGCAACCAAGGAGTCTCTTGGTTGGAAGAGGGCAGAATTACACTGGCACTGGACCAGCTGGGTGAGGTCTGAAGAGAACTCTCAATTTTCTCACTGGCAAGTGATATATTGCCCTCTTTCAGTGATATCAATGCAGCAAATAATGCCAGGCTGCGGTTTTCCAACCACTGGTTCCCCATTCTGTGTTCCAGCCTCTATCTTTCCACTGCTCACTGGGGTGTAAGGCTATTCTTTATGGGGTTCTGGCTCTTGCACCCAGATCCCACTAAACCCCACCAAAAACATATTTTACATATTCAATGTGTCTTTGTATCACCTCACCCACATGATTAAATGCCACTCTTGCTTAAGTAGGAGAAGGCACTGTCAAGCCAATCAGAATATGTATGGCTGAGTAATTAAGTGAGATAAACAACATTTTGCAGATCAAGAGGATTTAGGTTCATAGGAAGGTGAGGTCAAAAAGCTGTTCTTTGGCATGAAAGAAAGATGTTATTGCAGCATGCATCTTTGCAGAGGTCTGTTTTCTGTAATGCTTTAAAATAGTACGTGTGTCTATCCATGAAAAAAAGGGAAAAGTGTCCACAAGAGAGTCAAAGTGGGTAAGGTTGGAAGGGTCTTCTGGTCCAACCTCCCTGTTTGAGCAGGGTCATCCTAACATGTAAAGCACACCTTTCAACGAAGGATGGTAAGAAACTCTGTTTTCCCTCAAGACCAGTAAATCCTTCCTTTTTGACAGAACTGTGTGTCCCATAATATGACAAGGCAAATCCGGGACCTCGCTGGCCCTCCTGTTAGGGAGCTCATGACCAGTAGGTACTGCATGCAACCACTGCAGCTTTGACTTGGGCAAGATGGGTCATATCTTTGCCAACTATGTACTTTTCTTGTCATTGTTGAAAGCTCTTTACATAGAATTTACATACCTTTTATTATTTCCTTTATTTTCTAGCATGTTTGAAATAAAACATTCGGGGGTTGGTGTTTAAAGCTTCCTACTCACAAGCACCCTAGTAGACCGTCTTTGTATTGTGTTATTGCTTTACACTAACTTTTAAACTGGTTTTTGTTATTATTAGGTCATGAAACCACTGCCAATCAGATGACATTTACAGTAATGGCACTGGGTCAGCACCCTGAAATATTGGAAAGGTATGTGTGCTCCAGTTTTGCAGACCCAGCTTGATATTAATTTCAAGGTGAACTTAATTTTAAGGGTTATTAAATGGATAAGATCAGTTTCCAATAAATACTAGCCTCTCTTCCAAAAGAAACAGTTGCCTGGTACGAATATATCCAAAAAGTATGAAAAGAAAAACCTTAAGATGGATTGTTTCAATTTCACCTAGGTGATTTTTTTTTTCAAAGCCTTTATACATAAGGGTCCCAAATCCCACCTGATTCAGCAGCCCTTTATGCACATTGCCTCACCCTGATACAAGGTACAAGTTCAGGAAGTCTGGATGGGAACTGGTTGGCATGAGGATGGGTGTTTAAGTCCAACTCAGTGTCTGGAAAGTAAAATAATGTAGTTTGTCAACTTGCCTAGGAAGAAACAGGCATCTGCAGCTAACAAGTTTTAATGGAACTGCAGGGCTCAGGCTGAAGTGGATGAGGTTCTTGGTGCCAAGAGAGACGTTGACTATGAGGATCTTGGCAAGCTCACCTACTTATCGCAGGTACTGTAGGAGTGAGGTAAGATACCAGGCAGAGCTGTTTGCTAGCACCTCTGACATGTCATGGAAAAGCCCCACACTTTAAAAAATTTTAAAACTATGCTGATATTTTATCCTGATATAGTGTTTGTCCCCAGAGAGTTAGCAAGCAGATAGCCCAACACATTTGCAGCAGCCCAGCCTTATTGGGAAAGATGCTTCTCAAATTTACAGATTCCTTCACTGCTTTCCTTAATTATAACCAGTCTGGGAGCTAGTGTAGCATTGCATAATCCCTATCTGTTTAAGGTGAAACAATAGCTGTAATTTTAAGATGTGCAACTTTGAGCCCAACCTGTGTGTGAATCCCACACACTTTCCTAATTCACTGCTCTGTTTTTGTTTGATTATTGTTAAAGCATTTCCAGCTATGATCTCACCATATGCAGTAAAGTGGGATTTGAGGATAGCCAAAAATAATGGATGGGTTTTCTAATGTCAGTTTTCATTATTCAGTCTTGAAACCCTCTTCATTCACTCGGGGGTGGTGGGGAAAAGAGTTTAGTCCTAAAAAAAAAGTCTTGTGTATAGAAATGCTGGTTGGTAATGAACTGTAAAGCCAGGGTTGGCTATTAGCCAGTGTTTGTGTTGCGTTTCCTTTTTTTTCAAGATGGGGGACACCAGTAGCCCTCAGGAGAGGCTGAATCACAGTCCTGGCAGCTGTTCTGCATAAATTGCCCTGTGATTTTAGTAGTCTGCCATGATTCTTTTTGTTTTAAACGGCCCTGCTGAGGTGAGCAACAGTGTTTTACCATTTGGCATATCCCATCCCACAAATTACTGCTTTGATAGCAGATAGATTTCACAGGTCTATTTCTCATAGGAAAAATGCAACTCTATGTGATTACAGAAATCAGCAGGCTTCCTTTAGGCTTTTCCAATCACCATCACAATTATACCCTTCCAATTAGGATGAGGCATCTAAGCCTTTCAGTTTTAACACAGATCACATGAGAGGTTCTCAAAGCAGACCATTTATTTAACAGCACAAGCTTGGATCTGTACAACCAAAATCAGTTACCCTTGGTCAGAGCCAGTCCATCACTGGAATATCAGAGACTATGGGACTCCTCTCCTGTTGTTCAGGCAATTTTGAATCCTTTTGTCCAGGTTTCTTTTTCGTTAGTCCACTTGTGCATGCACACTGTTAATTGCATTTTCAGTGTGATGCTCATGTGCTTAACTTAATTAAGTTTCACTTTGATGAAATAAGCCATTCTTACAGCTCACTGACACCAAAAGAAATGGCCTTGTTCTACTTTTTTTCTCAACATTCCCTATTCATTTTCCTTTGCCAGGTTGTTTTTTGTCTTTTTGGGGCTCTGACCTGGCTCAGCTCCTCAAGCAGCAGAAGCAGGACAAAGGCGGGAGCTGAGAGTGGGGAGGAGGTGGGAGCAATCACTTGCCCTCATGGCAACCAGTGCCCAGAACAGCTCATCAGGGGCAGGAGACTTCACTCTTAGATATTCTCTTTGAGTTTGCTTCCAATACTTTTTTGCTTACTTGTTCATCTGACTTGAGGTGTTAGATCTGTTCCAGAATCTCTTTTGGGTTTTGTGTCTTTTTCTCTGTATTTTACCAGCTGTAAGAAAGAACCAAGCCTGAAGAAGCTGACTTAGGCTTATATTTTGCCCACAGGAGTCCAAGGCAGATAGAGCAGCATCCATTTCAAAAGTCTGAATCTTCCATTTAGCTAAAGTGAAAGGCCATAGGGAGGTAATTAGTTTTATTTCTGCTTCCTACAGTGTATGAACTAACTGACCTCTTGTGCTTTTTGCTGACACAGGTTTTGAAGGAGTCACTGAGGCTGTACCCGCCCGTCTCAGGGACACTGCGCAGGCTGGAGAAGGAGCACATCATCAATGGCATCAGAATTCCTGCAAACACCACGGTCTTTGTGAGTCCTGTCCACCAGCAGCAGCTTTTAGCTGCCCCAGTTCATCTAAATGTAACAGACGTGTGGGTGAGAGGGCCAAAATCTTCCCTGAGCATATTTATACTGATTTCTCTAAAATTTTGACCAAAACTGGAGTGTGAATTAAGACTCTCTGTTGGGACTGGGGGGGAGTGGAAAGCGTTTATGGTTTTATACCTCTGACAGCAAAGAGGCATTTTCAGTGTGTTGCTCCTGACTAACAAAAATAAACTCTTTCTTGCCAGCTCAACACTTATGTAATGGGAAGGATGGAAAAGTTTTTCAAGGATCCACTTACTTTTGATCCAGATCGATTCAGCAAAGATGCACCTAAGTGAGCTTCTTTTTTCTTCCATGTTATTAAATATGTATTAAGAAACCATTACAGGAAGAGATTTCAAGGGAAAGAAAAATAGAATAAAACTATTTTTCCACTCCAGTATGAGTAACAGTAAATCATCCAAATGTAAGTAGAGAACAATAATGCACAGCTTTTATTCAAGAATTCTTTAGACCATATGTAACTTTAGAAAAAAAAGACCAATATTATTGTTATTAAATGTTTATATTGAGGTCAAAGCTTTGCGCCCAAACCAGGTTGAATACTTACTTTAGTACAATGCAAGCATTTAATGTGTGACAGCCCTGGTCCTGGGGTGCTTGAAATGTCTCCATATTAGAGAGGGGAGAAGGGGCTGAGGGATAGAAGATCCTGTTCAGTCATGTGGGCAGGCAGCCTAAGTGTTCAGTGGTCAGGAGTGCAATAGAAGGGACCAGTGAGTGACTAAACATATGCAGAGCTCAGCACCAGCTACTTCATGAGTCAGGAGTTTTCCTTCAGCCTCAAGTTAGTCTGGTCTCCTAAACCAAACACTTCCTCACTCACGTGGTTCTGAGCTGCCCAAAGGAGCAATAATTTGGCAGATTGTGACATCCTCCTGACAGCATGAAGAGCATTTAGAGTGTGCTTGACATTCAGCTTTGAAATAAGACTAACATGCATCACAGCAGCTCTGGCATCTGAGCCATACAGTAAAGAGAGATGAGGAAACATGCTGCTGAGCTGTACTGCTGCTCTGGAGCAAAAGAAGAGTTAATTTGGAGACTGCTTTAATAAGTCTGATAGATGAGAGAATATTTAGACCATTTCCTTGCTGCTGTGATGAAATATTTGCTTGTTTCTTTACAGCCAAGTTGTCAGAGTGACAGTTTTGAATATGTTTCTTTGCAGGCCATATTACTGCTACTTTCCATTCTCTCTGGGACCCCGCTCCTGCATTGGGCAGGCATTTGCACAGGTGAGTAGAGGCCTGGAACAACTCTTCATTAGCAAGCACTTGGCCAGTGTAGGGTGTGCTGACCATGGGTGGTGGTGGGCACCAGAGGCCACACTGGTGCCCTGTGTACTGACCCTCTTCTCAGAGGGAAGATCTGTCCCCATGCCCACAACAGGCATGTCTCTCAAGTGCTATCACAAGAGCAGACATCTGTGCATCCAAGGTATTTGCAGGGAGGAGCAGCAGGCTGCACTCCCTCCAAACTGTCCTGGGTCAGCCTGCTGGAATCCAAACTCCTTAATGGGGATCATAGTCAATATTCCTTTGCCAGCCAAAGTCAAGCACACAGGGATGTGCAGGGGTCTTGGGGATCATCCCATGGCTGCCACTGATAGAATCAAGGCAGGGAAAACATCAGCTGGAGGAGTACACAAGCCAGAACTGGCACAGAGGAGGTGAGGAGAGAGCTACATGCACAGAAGGAACAATTGAAGGTGTGTGAACATGGCAGAGAGCATTTCAGGACAGCCAGAGGTCAACGCTTTGGGTCTGTGCTGTGAGCTCATCTAAGCACCTGTGCTCAGAGTGCTTTAGTTTTACAGTCTGACTTCCAAAATGGTTTTAACACATAAACAGAAAGACTGATCTTAGTGCCTGTCAGTTGTCTTCAAATCCAGGAAGTCCCAGGTTTCCTGCACAAACTCAACTGTCTGCATTAACAGGGTAAATTTAACTTTTAAATCTCTGTATTGACAATGCCCTATAAGATAGTAGGCTGACTTTGAGCAGCTGCAGTCCAAGCTGTATTTGCTGTCACTGACATTTTGATTTTCTTCTTAACAGATGGAGGTAAAAGTGGTGATGGCAAAGCTGCTGCAGAGGTTTGAATTCCAGCTGGTGCCAGGACAGAGTTTTAAACTCTTGGAGGCTGGAACCTTAAGGCCACTAGATGGAGTAATATGTAAATTAAAGCCAAGGAGCTCTGCAAGAGGCTGTCAGGCATGACTGCTCAGGGAGGGGAGCATGGCATGCTACTGGTAGTGTTTCTTCTGATTTTGAAGATCTTGACACTAATCAAAGGTTAGATTTTGGAGACCCCTTTAGAAGACTACTAGACTGAAGTTATTTCTAACTTTCCTCAAAATTTGCTGAAGAAAACCATACAAGAGTCAACCTACTGAGCAACCTCAATCTGGAAGTGTACCTGGAATTGCCAAGCTTGTTCTTTTCCTGGGAGGCTATTTGATTCTGACCAGACTTGGAAAAGAACATCCTTTCACTGGAGTATCCCTGGAGTGCCACACAAACCTTACACTCCAATCCCAGGTCATGGTTTCCATTAAGCTTATATCCAACATTACATGTTCCAAGTAAGCCTTGTTTGGGGAGTTTCTTACTTACACAATGAAATCAGAAAAGAGTAGAGCATAATTTTGGGCTGAATTTAGGAAGAGGTGTTTGGAGGTAGTCTCTTGGTCAAAGTAATTTTTCTATGTCTGCTCCAATGTGAATAACAATTGATAGAACAATCTGAAAAAAAAAAACCACAAAAAAATCGGAGTCCAAGGCCACTACTTTCTCCTGTTGCTACTGCCTAATTTTTATTCAGTCTCTTCTGCTTTTCTTTTGATATTTTGCAAAATGTAGATTCCCAGTCAGAGAGGGATTTTCCTGCTTCTTCCTACCCCTTCACACAGCCTGTGCTCATTCTTCTGAGATGCTCTTCTTTGTGGAGAAGGTCTTGCTTCGTTTATTTTAACCTGTATATAACCTGTAATAATTTTCCCCATCTTGTTTGCCACAAAGCTACAGTAACACTTAGACCAGATGGTCTAGTAGGTACAGGAAGACTGGAAATAAGCACCTGAACTAAATGCTGCTTAAAATGGTGCTGCTACTGAAGAAATGTGTCTGCAATTTGAGCCAGAGACAGGAGAAGGAAGGTCCTGCACCCCCTTCTTCTGCAGATGTGCCTGCATAGCTCACTGCGTATAGGCTTGCAGCCAGGCGTTGCTAGGGAGAAAAACATCATTTGAAAATGCTGCCTTTCAGAAATGTGGATACCTAATAGGAGTTTGGGCCTCCTGTACTGTGAAATACAGAGAATTAAAGGCATTTGATGCTGCCACTTTTGTTTTTTATTTTTCTGAATTAAAAGGGCAAGAACATAGTATATACATTCTCAGGTTCCTGTGGTGGTTTCCATAGCGGGAGAGTAACATCCCAGAACTTTCCCGACTTTGCTCCTGTTGTGCACCATCTCATTCAGTGCAGCAGTGGGATAGCAGGGGCAGAAGGCTGATGCTGCTTTTAATAATACAATCAACACCTCACAGTGTAGTGATGACTTGAACCCAGGGTGTTGGAACCCAGGGGGTTCCTATGATGCCTTTGGCTGACCCAAAACCTGCTCAGGAGGCTTTTCACCCTTGCCAGAGGTGTCAGGGACCCTGGAATGATACTAAAAATGCCTGTGGCTCTGATTCTAATCCATGGAACAGGTTGTCAACTTTGTATGAAGAATTTCAAGTCACAAAAACCTAGATAGAAAAATAGTAGTAGTTATAAGGAAAAAGAAGAGAATTTGAATGTATGTACAGGGGCATTTAAAGCCCTGTACAGGGGGGTTGGAGATCTGTACAGGGGGGTCTGAGGCACAAGATGGAGAATTTTTACACGTGGCATGTTATCTTATGTTCTTATGTTCTTCTTCATCCTGTACAGGGGGGTTGGAGATCTGTACAGGGGGGTCTGAGGCACAAGATGGAGAATTTTTACACGTGGCATGTTATCTTATGTTCTTCTTCATAACCTCCATCTTCTTGGTGATGCTGGCACTTTTGGATTGGTTTGACACAGATCTGGACATGGTGGTGTGAGGGGCACGGATTGGTAATTAATTATAAACATTTAATACGTAGTTTTTAGTATAAAAGATTACAGCTCACCCGGGGCGGGCGCAGTGTGTCTCTGGACGTGTTCTGTGTCGACCCTGGCAGGGCAGAGAAATCTACTTTTGATAATGAACTAATAAACTGCCTTGAGAACACGAACAAATGACTCCAGACTCCTTCAGCAGCACGGGCCGGAAACCTGGACTTTTCTGTACATTGTGGGGTCTCCCGGGGCTGAGGAGATCTCCGCACCAGGGTACCAATACCTGTATTGTAAAGGAAGGTTTAGTCCATCTATCAGTATACCAGCTCTTCATACTTTGTGCTAAAAATCTGGTTATATCCTCCTAGACATTACTAAAATCACACTGGGAGGACTCTTTGGCTGGACGTGTGTTCTGAGGAGCTGATGCAATAGGGAGCAGTTCCATGCCAGTCAGGCTGGGTGTGCTGGTGACATAACAAATGGCTGAATCCTGAGAATATGTCAAAGGCAAGGCAGTATCTCAGTGCTGGAGGGAGTGGGGGGAAAGCTGTGAAAGGAGTGGCATGTGCTGTGAACAGCACGCAGACAGCTTGACAAAGACTGGCACAATGTGCTGTGGAAATGTAAGATGCCACCACACCAGCGCTGTGCTCAGTGCTACCAGTGAATGAGTTGAGATTCATTAGTTACACAAACACCTAACTGTCTTCTACCACCTCTGCAATGAGGTCAGGCACCTCCAAGGAGGGCTCAAGGGGGGTGTTTGCATGTTAAAATCCTACAGTGAATTCTGTCAGCCCACATGTGCCCAAGACCAGAGCTTCCTGACTGCTTTGTGCTTACCCTGCTCAGAGGATACTCTTTCTGCTCTCTTTGCAAGCCCAAATACCATCCAGGTCTTCAGGGACCACTGGCCCAGGCCTTTCTCTTTTTCCTGCATCCAAGAGTGTCTCCTGTCAGGCTGATTTCCTCCCAGCAGATGGCAAGCACTCATTGCCAGTGCACCAAACAGCAGCAGCACTCCTCAGCCCTCACAGCTCCTTTCCTAAATCAGGCTGCCCTCGTACCACTGGAGGAGATGCTGGCCTGTGCCCTCTATGCCAACTGGGTGCTGGCATCTGCTTTGCCAAGCCCTCTTGAGAAACCTCAGAGCAGAAGTGCCTAGGATGACACAGCTGTTCCTGCCATGGGCTGTAGAAACACCTGGGAGCTGCAGCTGTCTTGGACACCACAGAAAAGTACAGATTTTTTCCTACTGGGGAAGAGAAATGTATTATTTCAGTTCCAAGGCAATCATTATTGTACCAAGCCCTCAGTGAGGGTTTCTGGCTGGTAAGGCAAAGAGGCAGAGCAAGGTCTGTCTCCCTAGTTCACTTGCTTGTAGTAGGAAGGTATCATACCTGCATCTAACTTTTTTCTTATCCTTTTCCTGGCTCTTGGGCAATAAAAAGAGAATTCTGGAAATGGCTGGTGGGGTGATTTTTTTCCTGGGTGCCACCCAGGCACGGCTACACACAGGCCAGTGTTGTGTGCCTAGAGGTTGGATGCAAGAAGGTTTCTCAGTTGACATGGAAGTGCAAAGCCAGGCTGCTCAGGACGGCTCCTGCCCCAGCACTCTGCAGGTAAGTGCCTGCCCTCCAGCAGCTCCTCTGGTTTTCACCCTGCCCCAGATGTGCACATTTGCAGCTGGACAGAAACTGTCTGGAGACAGCCACAAGCTCAGCTGGCAGGAGTCAAGTAAATGATGCCCTCAAAGGCAAGGGCACCAGTGATGACATGTATTCCCAAAAGTCTTTATTGGAGCTGTCTAAGTATTCCTTCTGTTCTGAAGTGACTGGTGCAGGTTTCTTTGATCCCTCTCCCAGACCTATAAACTCCTGGCTCCCTCTTCTGGACTGATGCCCAGGACTTTCATGTATGTGCTCAGAGTGAAAACTTTCCCTCCAGGATTTCTCCCCAGGTTTTTTTATGCTAACCCAAGAGCTTGATCTTATCCCTTCTAGATCAGTGTCATAGACAAGAAACAGGGAAATGCTGCTGCCTAGATCTCTTGGTATAGGAGGGAACCAGCTAGAGAAATTGTACCCAGAGGTGTCTGTCCTTCGGAAGGCAAACACTTTCAGTGCTGGCATGGGAAAATGGGATGCTTTCTCATCTCAGTTAGTCTGGAGCACAGGAGACTCCCAGTTTTTCATCTACGCTTCATGTACAGACTCATACATTTTGAGAAAGGAGCCCAGCTAGAATTAGTGCCAGGA
Organism: Bombycilla garrulus; assembly: GCA_013400315.1. Classification (NCBI taxonomy): domain Eukaryota; kingdom Metazoa; phylum Chordata; class Aves; order Passeriformes; family Bombycillidae; genus Bombycilla; species Bombycilla garrulus. Next base: position 351,628 of record VXBU01003109.1, on the reverse strand, counting down.
CAATTTTTCATGAGAGGAATCTCATCCGAGCCCTTGTAGGAAACCAGAAGAAGCTAAGAAGCATGGGATTCAGTCACACTCATTGAAAGTATAGGACAGCCTGGTATTTTCTGAACAGTGGACAGCCTTCTGCTCCATCTATAGCCTATAAAGGAATGAATGTAGATAAGAAAGTGTAAGATACTGGTGGGCCTAGTGCAAGCACACAGGTTAACCATATGTGGATTTGCACTTGGAGGGGTTGTATGATGCAAGCTGCAACAGGAGCCCTTCCCTGGATTTAAGCAGCCTCTGCTGCTGTGACCATACAGTCACAAAGCATATAGCCGTAACATGTACCCATCTGCTCCACACAGTGCTCACATGCTAGCAAAGGCAATAAAGTCAGGCAGAACCCTCCAAGGAACTGAAAGACACTCAAATGACCACATACTCACTGCTACATCCTTGCTGCAGCACTTCTCTGTGTTTCCCATTTCAGGTGTCAGCTATTTGAAGCAAGACCACCTCTTGTGCCGTAGTCTGCAAAAAGCCTTGCAAAGCAGAGGCATGATCTTGGCAGGAATCCTGAATTTCTACTGTAAAACAAGTAAATAATCATTCATTATTATTTTTATGTATCTGTGAGGTTTTTTTAATAGATCTTGATACTATTACAGTGCTGAGGACAGGGTGAAATTAGATAATAGCACACACAGCTGGCATCTATTCCCTTGGAAACACAGGTAAAAATGCATTTAATACCTCTCTAGTGACAATGAGTATTCGTTAATATGACACAGATGCATACTTGATTTGAAAATAAGAACAGTAATTAAAGAGCTATTAAGGTTAAAAAGCAAAAAAAGGAACCTCAGTTACTGAAAGCTGTTCTGGGATCAGCTTCTAGCCTGTCTGTGCATGGGTAAGTACGAGAGGCCTGAGATTTTCTACTTGGTTATTTTACATGTAGGCAGACCGTTTGTTTTGCCTTCCCTCCCCAAACTGTGCCATCTGGAAATGACCTGAGTTCAGTGTTCATTTCTCCTTCTCTCTTACGGAACAACTGTGCTCCGCTGAGGCACTTTACTCTGGCTCATTGGCTGCTCCAGTAGTATTGAACCAACAAGAAGTGAAAGGGAAATTTTCTGCAGCCTTTTGGGAAGGAAGAGATTTAAAAGTGATCATTTATATACATTATTTTTATTGAAATAGCCTTGGGGATCATCAGTCATGGTAGCTGACTTACTGTAATGTCTGAAAATCTCCATCCCACTGGCTGTGACATTAAAGCTGAATTTCTTAGGGATGTTTCACAAAGGTTCCCTTGCAGGCGTGACTTGCAAGCCTGACAGGAGCAGTGCACAGAGTGTGTCATGAGTGAGTCAGGAGAGAGGTATTGGTGCTGCTGTGCCTGGAGGGGGGAAGATGGAGCAGATGTGTCCAAGGGCAGTGCAGCACTGTAGGACTGAGAGGTCCCACTGCTTGGTCACAGCCAGGGCACACCCTGTGCAGTCTGTGTGCCAGTGGGTGAGCTGCCAGAAGCTGCAGGCTCTCAGCAGGTCAGTGTCACTAGGAACAGGGCAGCGGCTTCCTCTAACCCTAACTGTGCCATGCATCACCTGCTGCCTTTCTGGGAAGGGTCTAGTGGCTAGGTATGCCACTGAAAACATTAGGGTAGAAAATGAAGCAGACCAGGTGGAAAGGCAGACCTTTATTTTAATTTCTAACCCGGCAGCATAAACATAAATAAGAGAATCCACCCATTTGGCTGGTGTTTCAGGCTGCTCAGTGAGGAGAGTTAACTGCATATTGCCTAAATTAGAAGCAGAAAAACTGCATCTGCCTTTGCCCTAAGCTAACGTGACTGACTTTCTGCACAGCAGAGCCCGGTACAGACACGTGTGTAAAACCAGTGTCAGAGCCGCGGCAGGCACCTGTCTTGCTGCTCGCACCCGCGTCATTACGCTTTCCTGTCCCGCGCAGGTACACGTGTGTCACAGAAGGCAGCCCAGAGCTGTGTCACCACGCCGCCGATCGATCTGATTGCCTCACAAACAAACGATAAAAATGTGTGTTTTCTGCCTGCATTGGCTGGTTTTGCCGGAGGATGGGTTTGGTTTCATTTTTTTTTTTCCAGAGAAAAAATTCCAATTCCGTGCTTAGGCAGTGTGTTGCTAATTCAACCTAATAGGGTTTATCCTTCTAATAAGAGAAACTGTCACTGTTTGCTCTTCTTAGAAACCGAACCTGAGAGTTTCAAGCGGCAGGGAAACGTGATATCCCAGTTCTCACTGATTTTAACCCGTCGTACACCCCTCGGCCGTAATCTGCAGTACCCTCTAGCAGGGCGGACGAAATTCACGCCCGTGAAATTCGCGTGTTCTGCTATGAACAGCGCCGTTGGAGGGTGGGCGGGTGTCTGCGGGGATGTGCCGCTCGCACCCGGCAGCTCCCGTTCCCACCCCGCGCCACCTCCTCCAGAACCACTGCGGGGTTGCACCGGCTCCCCTCCCGTCCCTGGGCGGTCCGTGCCGCCGCTGCCCCGTGCGCCCGCGGGGCCGGGCCGGGCCGGGCGGGTGGGGTGGGGGCACCGGGAGCTCGACACG